>SEYY01004891.1:42500-58289 GCA_009176605.1 Armadillidium nasatum | reverse complement strand
TATAAAAAAAATTGCCACGTATGGCAAAATATAAAAATAACCCCAAAAAAAAAATCAACGAAATTGGTATTATTTTGTACTTAAAAGAACCTGTATATTATATATATATATATATATATATTATATATATATATATATATATATATATATATATATATATTATATATATATATATGGTGTGTGTGTGTGTGTGTGTGTGCGATCTCGCAGGTTGAACAATTATTATTATTATTTAGGAAAGAATTCCATACAAACATTAATTGAATAAATTTTATGAAAATGAATTTAGCTGTTCGACGTTTTTAAAGAACTTACATGAACGATGTAATGATAGCCTAAATAAACGAAAAATCAGAAAAATGCAAAAATGTATCATATATATATTGCCAAAAACAGTTTTTACTAAATATTTTTCGGTTTTACTGGCTATGAGGGTATATTTTACTGTCAACGGCATATTCCATTGCTTGAAGAGAGGTTAGCCTACCTATTTGAGATCTCGTGGCACTTCCGTTTACTTCAAGTACCTTGAAAAGTATAAAAAGTATAAAAACAAATTTTTCACTTCGATTTTTAGATAGAAAAAAAATCTAAGGTACCAGCTCTGAGTGGTATAATTTTCAAGCTCTTTTGCTTTATTAATTGGATGGCTTTGTTGGGCGATTGTAAAACCCTGCACGTTAGGGAGAGCATCACGAGCTCTCGTAACGTGTGGTTCACTCGCTCTGAACTCGTGATGACCTGAAGGGCAGTATTTTGTCTGCCTGGGGGGACGGCATTTGCCCTCATTGATGAGGCCCGTTCTCAAAAAAAAAAAAAAAAAAAAAAAAAAAAAAAAAAAAAACCTGCACGTTAGCGGGCTGTCTCAGATGGATCTACAGTCCCCTATTTTCGGTAGTTGTATTTGTTATATATAATCCCTTATATTTTGGGTCAAAATCTGTGTAAAGAATTCTGATAACTTAGCAGAATTTTCCTGTACTATTTTCATGAAAACGCAAAGAAAAAAAAAGTGATAATTGAATTTTTAATTTATATCATATTTAATATATTTGCTGTTTCTCAAATTTATAATTACTATTTCAGTAAAAAAAAATTCTATAACTTAATAACAAAAAAGAGCATCAATAACTGATTTTAAATAGTATATCAGCAAAATTTTGTTGTGAAGCTTCAAAAACATTACAATGATGTACTTTTTAGTAAATATCATGAATCAGCATAATATTGTTGTTGTGCAGCTACAAAATGCTTATAATGTATACTTTTTCATCTTTATTATTCAAATATTCATTCTGAAGTCACAAATATACGAGTAAAGTTTCATTGAATATGTTATGCAATGCAGGAATCAGGTAACTGCATTTTGCGTTATAATACACGAGTACACCACTGCAAATTTCTGCAACGGAGAAATAATAATAATAATAATAATAATAATAATAATAATAATAATAATAATAATAATAATAGTAGCAAAATAATATCTAATGTTGAAATAATTTGGTAATAATAGTAGAAAAATAACATTACCAGTAAGGTATTATAAGCAATATTATTGATGGTAATATTAGTAAAGCAGTATCAGCAGAAGTAGTAAGAGTAGTAATAGTAGTAGTAAGACAACTGGTTTATATTAAATATTCGAAGTCAAATTGTACAATAATAAGTAATGATGTAATCCCAATACGATTCAAACTATGAACTCTTTTTAACATTTGCTCTAAAAAAAAATTTTTGAACGAAACTTTTCAAATATCTTCGTCCGTATTTATTACTATTGTTATTTTATAAGTCGAACTACTTATAATAGTAGTAGTAGTGGTAGTCGGGAGTATGGCCACGTATAATGATTATAACTCTTAGGATATCCAATTTTATTAGGTAAAATTTAATAACGAGACCTAACCTGAACTAACGAGAGGTAAAAGAAGGAGGAGCCTCTAGCGGAAAAAGGAAGATGCTGGAGAAGAGGAAATGGAAGGAGAGAAAGGGTTAGAAGATAAAGAAAAAGAAATGGAGGGACTTAGTAGGAAAGGAAGAAGAGGAAGGACAAGGTGGAAGAAGGGAAAGAAACATAGAAGAGAGTGAATGTATAAAAGAAATATGATAGATTGTTTATAGATGAATATATTCATATAGAAATAAAGATAGATAGATAGATAGAAACAAAAGTAGAAGCATAATAGGTGCTAAAGTTCTGTAAGACTTCCTAATGAACATTGGGAGTAGAATTCTCTATGTTCATATGGCTCATTTAGTTCATTTGGTTCATTCACTTTGTGCTCACCCATCACTGGTTACTTACTATGTAACAAGCAATGTAAGTTTTCTCTTCATTTACTTGCGAAATGACATTTTATCTCTCTCTCTCTCTCTCTCTCTCTCTCTCACCCACACATACACACACAAGCATATATTTCATAAATTAGATGACTGCACAATATTAAAACGATGCATTACATCACTATTATTTATTATATACATTATAATATATATATATATATATATATATATATATATATATATATATATATATATATATATATATATATATATATATATATATATATATATAATTATATTTAAAAAAATAATAAATAAATAAATAAATATATAAATAAATAAATAAATAAATAAAATAGCCGTTAAAAAAAATTAACCCAAAATATGCATAACAATCACAAAGAAAAATAAAACAGGTGAAATAAAATATATTTTATAGGTAGAAGAGGAAAGGTGTTTATGCTTACTTAAGTATGCTAAAAATTTAAGTAAATATGTGTGTGTGTGTGTGAGAGAGAAATAGAGAGAGAGAGAGAGAGAGAGAGAGAGAGAGAGAGAGAGAGAGAGAGAGAGAGAGAGAGAGAGAGAGAGAGAGAGAAAAGATCACTATGTAGTTAAAGCGATCCTATATTCTTGTCTTAATTTTAAAAAAAAAAAAGCAATTCACGCTAACATAATTATAATTAGCGCCCCCAAGTGGATGTTTCGGTTAATAAGTCTTTAAGCATCCTCAGCTTTAAAAACAAGAAAAAGAAAAAGAAAAAAAAAGTTTCTAACGTGTCAGGCTCTCTAAATTTTACACCTCACCTTGCTTGACCTTGAGCCTAATAGACTAGAATTCTGTCTATAAAAAATTGAAGGTTTTAAACTATATTACAAGCATGAAACTCGTACACAAAGCTCTCTCTCTCTCTCTCTCTCTCTCTCTCTCTCTCTCTCTCTCTCTCTCTCTCTCTCTCTCTCTCTCTCTCTCTCTCTCTCTCTCTCTCTCTCTCTCTCTCTCTCTCTCTCTCTCTCTCTCTCTCTCTCTCTCTCTCTCTCTCTCTCTCTCTCTCTCTCTCTCTCTCTCTCTCTCTCTCTCTCTCTCTCTCTCTCTCTCTCTCTCTCTCTCTCTCTCTCTCTCTCTCTCTCTCTCTATATATATATATATATATATATATATATATATATATATATATATATATATATATATATATATATATATATATATATATATATATATATATATATATATATATTTATATGAGCTAATCACATTATTAAATATTTATGTAAAAAAAACATCATTATCAGGATATTTTAACCAAAAAAAGCAACAAGAAATGTACCCAGCAATAATGCAACACAAAGCAATAAATTATTATATAATGAGTATCTCATTAAAAAAATAACAAAACAACAACAAAAACAAATTCATCCCTCCTCACTAAAGAATGACAAATGCCGCAATTGCATTTACACACACGATTTAGTTCCCCCGCCCCCCCGATTCTTTTAACAACTCTCTACTTAGTTTTTTCCTCTCTGATGTTGAATCCCTTTTATAACTCGGCAGGTGGCGCTCTTTTCGCCCCGCGTGGTGGGAGGAGTCAAGAATTTGATACTTACAATGCAGCGATTGGAAAGATAGTTCAAAAGGTTAATTTGATTGTACTTTATTAATAGTTTTGTGATCACTCTCGTAGTTAGTATATATATATATATATATATATATATATATATATATATATATATATATATATATATATATATATATATATATATATATATATATATATATATATATATATAATATATATAATTAATTTCTGCTATTGGACTCGAACCAGCGACCTTTAAGATGGTAATCTTGTGAGTTAACCACTAAGCCACGGGGATTCAAAAGGACACGGCTGTTCCAATGCGATTCGTTTTCGAATCGCCGTGGCCTAGCGGTTAACGCATAAGACAACCATCTTAAAGGTCACTGGTTCGAGTCCAATAGCAGACATTAATTTTATATATTGAAATAGTCTGTGAGAGTTTTAGCAGACTAAAAAATAAATATTTAATTGTCTGCGAGTGATGGCTTCGACCTTTGACCTCATTGCCCTTTGCCCGAGTTGTGGTCGGGGGAGTCCTTTGGGATTGACGTCATGACTGTAGATCATGAGCAGTTCCAAGGCGATTTCCTTTTTGAATCGCAATGGTCTAGGTGGTTAACACATAAGACTACCATCTTAAAGGTCGCTGGTTCGAGTCCAATGGCAGACATCAATTTTCTATATTGAAATAGTCTAAGAGTATTAGCAGACTAAAATACTTTATTTATATATATATATATATATATATATATATATATATATATATATATATATATATATATATATATATATAATATATATATATAATCACCACCACTCGAGAGCAGAGCCCTATTTAATTAGGGGGTGTTATATCAATAGAAAAACACTAGAGTAGGAGACATGACAGAACCCTAAGGAACACCATTATTGACAGGAAAGGAAGAAAAGTCGACCCATCAACAACAATCGAAATAGAACGATTAGAAAGAAAGCTAGACATAAGTAAGCAAAGATAGGGAGGAAACCCAAAGGAGGGGAACTTGGAAAGCATGTCATACCCCCATACGAGGTCAAATGTCTTAGATATGTCATGAGCCACCACACAAGTCTCCCCATGATCCCTAGGGCAGAAGATCATAAATCTGTGAGATAGGAAAATATATCACCAGCACACCTCAAACTTCGAAAGCTATACTGATGATCAGAAAGAAAGGAATGGGATTCCAGATAATCTTGGAAATTAGAGTTGAGAAGGGTTTCAAAGATCTTAGAATACAAGTCACAGCTATAGGGCGATAGTTAGAAGGATCAGAGCGACTACAATATAGAGGGCCTATATATATATATATATATATATATATATATATATATATATATATATATATATATATATATATATATATATATATATATATATATATATATATATATATAATATATATATATATATATATATATATATATGCTATAGGAGGGGAACGTAGCGCAGTCCGAAGAGATGAAAGTATCCCCACTGGGCATAACCCGCGAAGTGATAGGATGGGCTAAACCATTCCGTTTCACTCCGTTGCCCTTTGGTTCGATCCTTTTCGCGTTTCACCGTCTCAGATGGTCTCTAGCGTACCCTAGTCTCATTTTTTAGTGTCTGTGCTTCCTTGACCTCTCCACCCCATTTCTTCACACGCTCCCACTGATTTACAAGCGATTACTCATATATTACCTATAGAATATTTAAAATGGAGAAAAAATATTAAATCAGCCTCGGAGATGCTTTCAGGGACGGCGTCCAAAGAATGCCCCTCATCCACTCCTCACCCCTTCATCACTTGTGAGTTGGAGGCCTCTGATGATGTGGATGGCACCGCCAAGAACTCGCCTCTGGCTTGCCCCGGTGCAAGGCCTTTTTCATTAATTTATGCTATATTCGCGGTCTTCTTCAAATTTCCCCTTTGTCGAACATCATCTCTCTTCTTCTAAACCCCATCTCTTATTCTTACCGAAACTCAGTTGCTTAAGTGGGCTGACAGCAAACCTTATTCTCTTACTTTCTACTGTCTCTATCCTCAGTTTGCAGCCAAAGACGGATGCTAAGCATATGTAAGAAACGATGCTGTCTGCTCTCGTGTCTCTAATTTGGAGTCCTCTGAATTCTATACTTTATCGCTTAAGCTCTTTTATAATTCTACTGCTAAATTTATTTGTTCTGTCTATTTATCTCCTAATTCCACTGACTATAAAAAAATTCTTCGACTATTTAAATCCAAAATAGAGCACATTCTTTCTTCTTCTCCTTTCTCATCATTTTAGGTGTTTTCAATGATCACCAATACATATAAGCCAATGGCTTCCATCTAGTTCTCATGATCCAGCTGGTGACTTCGCCTACGACAACCTTTAGAACAACCTTTAGTAGTTGGTGCAACTCCTTAACCGTATCCTTGACCGTCTTGGTGATGAACCCAACCTACTTGATCTTTTCTTTAACATCTTATCCTTCTCCATATTCTGGTAAACTCTTTCCTCATCTGGGTTCATCCGATCACCTTCTTATCTCCGTATCTTGTCCTGTCTCTTCAAGTCTTCCGCAAGAACGGCCCCAGCCTTCGGCGAGTAGACGTTTGTGGCATTTCGGTGCCACTAACTGGTTCGACTTGCAGTTGTACTTCTATGATTTCCCATGGAATGATTGCTACTTCCGTGGGAGAGGTCCCTCGGAGTGTGATGAGCACATAACTGAAGTGGTTCACTCTGGCATGGAGGCGTACATTCCATATTATTTTCCTTCAACTAAACCTAACAAACCTTGGTTTAACTCTACTTGTTCTCGTGTTATCCACCACAGGGATGCTGCCTTCAGGGATTACCGTATTCTTCAAACACCAGAAACTCACGCAACTTATATTTCATTTCGGAATCGTGCAAAATCTATTCTACGTCAAACCAAAAACTATTTTCTCAGTCGAAAATGCAATAATCTATCTGGCCCCTCTTCCTTTCGCCCTTTCTGTCATTTTACAAAAAAATGTCAACTCTAACTTTGCTTCTTCCTCTTTCTCTCCTTTAGTTTCTTCTGATGGCACAACTGCCGTTTTACCTTCTAAAAAAGCTGAACTTTTCGCTCAAACTTTTGCCTGTAACTCTCCCTTAGAAGATTCCGGAGCCATCCCTCTTCCTTCAACTCATTTATGCTAATATTGTAATTTTTTCTAAGGATGTCATTTTTGTTCTCTAAGAAATTCGTATGGTCCTGATGGTATTCCTCTTGCGGTTTTCAAAACTTGTCCTTTTGAGCTTGCACCCTGCTTTGGTAAACTATTTCGTCTCTGTCTTTCTACTTCGACCTTCCCTTCTTGCTGGAAACGAGCACTTATTCAACATGTGCCGAAGAAGGGGGACCCCCTCTCAACCATCTAACTATCGTAATATTTCTTTAACCTCCGTTTTTTCTAAAGTTTTCGAATCTATCCTCAACAGGAAGATTTGGAAAACATCTCAATTCTTCTAATCTTATCTCTGATCGCCAGTACAGTTTTCGTATAAAAGAACTCTCTACTGGTGATCTTTCTGACTCTTGGTCTTCCGCTCTTCGGGATTTCGGTGAATCTTTCAATGTTGCGCTAGACATATCGAAAGCCTTCGATAGTCTGGGACACTAGCTTTAATTTCCAAACTTCCCTCTTTCGGAATCTATACTTCACTCTTTGATCTTCTTTCTAATTTACTTTCTGGTTGTTCTATAGCTGATGTTGTAGACGGCCATCGTTCTTCCTTTAAATCTATAAATAGTGGTGTTACCCAAGGATCTGTTCTTTAACAAACTCTTTTCCTACTTTTCATTAATGACCTTCTCTCTATTACTTCATCACCTATTCACTCCTATGCTGATGACTCCACCCTTCATTACTCCTTTCACTTAGAAAGGAGCAATGAATTAGCAGCTGTTAATTGTTGCAAGAAAGGTGGCCTTAGAGCAACTGACCTCTGATCTATCTCGCATTTCAAATTGAGGCAGAGAAAATATGGTCGTTTTCAATGCCTCAAAAACTCAATTCCTCCATCTTTCTACTGGACACAACCTTCGACACAACTATGACATCTTCGAAAACACTCGTCTCAAACCTTCATCTGCCCTCAATATTCTCGGTGTTTCTTTTTCTCGCAATCTTTCTTGGAAGGATCACATTATTTCTCTTTCTAAACAAGCCTCTAAGAGGTTGGGTGTTCTGAGGCACCTTCGTGATTTTTTTACGCCACCCCAGTCGCTTGCTCTTTATAGGGGTGTTGTTCGCCCCTGTACGGAGTACACCTCGCACATCTGGGGTAGTTCTACACATACAGCTCTTCTTGAAAAGGTGGAGTCTAGGGCCTTTCATTTTATACTCTTTTTATTTTTTTAATTACTCCAATCCCTTTCTACCCGTCGAAATGTTGCGCCACTCTCTCTATACTCTCGCTATTACAACGGACACTGCTCTTCTGAACTCTCCAGTCGTGTACCTCCTCCAGTGAGAAGGGCTCGTACGTATCAACTTTCTACACTGTCTCATCCTTTCTCTGTCCAACTCACTGACCTCAGACTTAACCGCTATAATCAATCTGGCATGTACTCTACTGGTGACGTCTGGAACATACTCTCTTTATCTGTTTTCCCAACTTCCTTTGACTTTCAACTTTTAAACCCCGTGTATCGGGACATGTCGGCCTTTAACGACCAGGACCTGATAGTTTCCTAACTCTGGTGGATATTGTTCCTCTGGTCTTTGCCACCGGAGGATATATATATATATATATATATATATATATATATATATATATATATATATATATATATATATATATATATATATATATATATATATATATATATATATATATATATATATATATATATATATATATATATATATTAGCTGGAGGTCATTATAGGTAGAAAAATGTTCATTAGAAATATTATTTGTATCAAATAATATTTAAGATAAAATATTTTTTTATTATTAGAATATTATTATATTACTTTCTAATTATTAGGGTTTATGTAGAAAATAATTCCAAAGAAATACAATTTTCTCCCTTTGAAATAACATTTTTTTTTTTAGATTGGTTGAAAGAAGTCTTCTGTATATATACAAACATATATAAACAAAAATACATTTGTAAAAGTTTACTTAAAAATAAAATTTTTAAGGAAATACTATTTGATATTCTGTAGCTCAATGGTTAGAGCGATGGAAAGTGACATATTAGGATAGTGTTTCGCTTCCTGGTCGGGGAGTTCGTTTCAAGTTCAACAGATGGCGCGATTTTATTTCCGAGAAATATTAGATTTGTAATATGTATCTTAAGTTTCGTGTTCAGTTATGATACATAGTTGATAGTTAGGTTGTATATAAGAAGGTTGCGTTAGAAGGGAAAATAAAGGATATATATTTTGAATTTTACATAGGTTTGCCATATAAAAACCTAAGGTAAATTCTTTATGTACCACTAAGCAAAAGTCTGGTAATTAAAGTAGCATGGTCACTTTTGGTTTGCCATATTTTTTTTTTATCATAAACTTTTCAAAAAAAAAAATTTTTTTTTTTAATGGGTAGGTCTATTATTATTTTTATATTTGAAGTATAGCATAAAGAATATTACAAATCCTGATAATGATTATGACCTTGTCTATGTAAGATGGATACATTACTTCAAATCTAAAAGACTTTAATAAAGTTCTGAATAAAATTTTTTTTATACTGGGGGAGTGGGGGGGGGAAATTAAGATTTTTCCTTAATGTACATTTTGTTATATTAAAGTATATTGTATACAGTTTAAATTTTAAAAAAATAAAAAAAAAAAAAAAAAAAAAAAAAAAAAAAAAAAAAAAAAAAAAAAAAAAAATAAATATATATATATATATATATATATATATATATATATATATATATATATATATATATATATATATATATATATATATATATATAATATATATATATATATATATATATATATATATATATAAGCATCGAAGGTTAATTTGCTATAGGGAAATCGAACCCGGGCCCTACAGCACAAAAGGCATAGAGTTTTACCTTTACTACGGCTGATCTACTTATATATATATATATATATATATATATATATATATATATATATATATATATATATATATATATATATATATATATATATATATATATATATATATATATATATATATATATATATATATATATATATATATATATATATATATATATATATATATATATATATATATATATATATATATATATATATATATATATATATATATATATATATATATATATATATATATATATATATATACAATCGTTTAATTTTAAAGAACAGCAATGCAATTGTTATTGTCAAACTAAGTGTGCTTCTCTGACTGACTTACAACCTACGCCCTACTTATTTGGGTTTAGCTTTAGCACCATCATCAATATTGCATAATCCGTATTATATCTTTATACTCATAAACTTCAACTACTGATTGAATTAAAGTTATCTTCCAGATGTGACATTTTTTCAACATTGAAAAGAGTCTTAGGTTTTTAGAATCAATTTAAATAGACTATGTCTACATGAAGAGAAATGAACGGAACCATGAAGCCAAATTGTAAATGGTTGAACATTAGGAAGCACACACAAACAGCTCATTTTTGTCGGAAGGGAAAATGATTTTAATTCTATATTTTGTCCGACAAGACTGGATTTATATCTAATGAATTCTCATTTCAATCTGAAGAAGTAAAGTGGGTGGATCTTCAATGACCACAAACTGTAGCTCGTGTGCTGTACTGGTCTTAGTCTGATGATTATTTAAGACAAGTTAGGTTAGTTAGTTAGGTAAGACAAGAATCTCAGAAAATTCGTATGACAGTAACTGTAATGACTTTTCATACCACTGCAAGACAATATTTTGGGTGAGATAAGAACCATCAGTTACTGTTTTAAAAGTGTAAATACTTCTAAAACTTTAATAGCTTTACCCATATTTTCATTGTTAAGTTCTTCCGATTAAAAAAAAAAAAGGAAAAAACTTCAGATCTCGCGGACATTGCCTTATTCAAAGAGGGGAAACTTTCTAGGTTGTTTCTATCTAGGATCCTTCTGAGCGATGGAACCTACACCCTCAATCGCTCTACAGTTGAACTTTGAATGAAACTCTTGGAAAGGCTGTTTAGTCTGTTATTTTATTTACTTTTTTTACAGACTGAAATTTCATAATTTAAATACCCAGCACCTGCTCTTTCCTCTTTAATTTTATTGTAACAAAATTTTTCTTATGCCCATATTTGTATCCACCCAAAACCCTTGAGACTCATTCTGGATCAGGAGATTTAATCGTCTGATTTCGATTTTGACACTGAGAATACCAAAACATTTTTCTTTCTTTTAAGAGATCGAAAAATTATCCTATATATTGAGCATGTATAAAAATATTTGTGAGAATGTTTTTTAGTACACGTTACTCATATAAAACTTGGTTAGTTTCAGTTTATAATTTAAATATTAATTTTTGTAGAAACCCTAAATTTTAGGGAAGAAATGCAACTTTTAAACAATAACTAAATAATGAACAGGTAAAAGTACCATAAAATCATAAAAGGAAACTTCCTTTCCTCCTCTTATTCGCTCTGATGGTTCTGTTGCTAACACTCCAACTGAAAAGGCTAATCTCTTCGGCCTCCTATTCTCCTCTAATTCTACCCTGGACGACTCCGGCAATCCTCCTCCTACTTCTTCTCCTCTCAGAGGTCCCATGCCTTTGCCTGTGATTTCATTTGACCAGGTGCATGGGCTTCTGAAGTCTATGAACGTTAGGAAGGCAAGCGGCCCGGATGGCATTCCTCCCCGAGTTTTAAGGGAGTGTGCCTCTGAGCTGGCTCCGTCCCTCGTTCAACTTTTCTCTCTATGCCTCAATACTAGTATACTTTCCCTCAGTGTTGGAAGCGCGCAATAGTCCAACCTATTCCGAAGAAAGGTAGCCGCTCTGATCCTTCCAACTATCGCCCTATAGCTCTCACTTGTATTCTGTCTAAGATCTTTGAAACCCTTCTTAACTCTCACTTCTTAGATCATCTGGAATCTCATTCCCTTCTTTCTGATCATCAGTATGGCTTTCGTCGTTCGAGGTCTACTGGTGATATACTTTCCTATCTCACAGATCTATGGTCTTCTGCCCTTAGGGACCATGGGGAGACTTGCGTGGTGGCGCTTGACATATCTAAGGCGTTTGACCGGGTATGGCATGCGTCACTGCTTTCCAAGCTCCCCTCCTTTGGGTTTCCTCCTTCTCTTTGCTTACTTATGTCTAGTTTTCTTTCTAATCGCTCCATTTCGGCTGTTGTTGATGGAGCGACTTCTTCTTCCTTTCCTGTCAATAGTGGTGTTCCTCAGGGTTCTGTCTTGTCTCCTACTCTATTCTTACTTTTCATTAATGATCTTCTCAGCTGTTCATCTAACCCTATACATTCATATGCCGATGACTCAACCCTCCATTCTTCTACTCATTTCAAATCTGCTCCTCCTTTGCATCTAGAGTTGCTTCTCGTCTACATCTTTCCGATTCCATTCTTGCAGATCTGGATAGAATTTCCCAGTGGGGTCGTCTCAGCCTTGTGAAATTCAACTCTTTAAAAACTCAACTTCTAGAAATCTCTCTCTCAAAGACACCTCCTAACTTTTCTATTTCTTTCGATGGTTCTCCCGTCTCTCCTGTTGACAATATAAACATCCTTGGCCTTCACATAAACAAAAAAATGTCTTGGAAACCTCATATCACAATGGTTGCTAGGGCGGCTTCAAAGAAGCTGGGAGTTCTGTTTAGACTGCGAGAATTTTTTTCTTCCACGCAGTTACTCCAATTATACAAGGGTCTCATCCGCCCTTGTATGGAGTACTGCTCTCATATCTGGGGTGGCTCAGGTTTCACCCGTCTCTTTTGGATAGGTTGAGTCAAAGGCTAAAAGACTTATAAACTGTCCCGCTCTTTCTAATTCTCTTGATTCTTTATCTTTGCGACGTGATGTTGGTGCCTTGTCACTTTTCTATAGGTACTACAGTGGCAAATGCTCGAGGGAACTATCCACCCGTGTACCTCCACCTTTACGGCGTCCTCGCAGCACAAGGGGTGCAATGTCCGCGCATCAATTTTGCGTGGACATAGGCAACTCCAGGCTTGTCCGCTGTGGTGCCTCTTTCTTTCCTGCCACCTCTGTCTTGTGGAACTCTCTTCCATCTTCTGTATTTCCCTCTGCATTTAATCTCAATTTCTTTAAAGCCCGCGTCTGCGCCCACCTGAGAAATTTGCGTTAGGTGGGTACTGTAGGGGTGGTTTTTATTTTCTGGATTTTGTACTCTATTTACTTTCATTTTTATTCTTTTAACACCCTCTCCTTGAATAGCGCTTTGCCCGTGAGTGGTGGTGATGTGTAAAAAAAAAAAAAAAAAAAAAAAAAAAAAAAAAAAAAAAAACTAACCAAATAATGACTGGGTAAAAGTACCATAAAATCATTAAAATTTATTGTAATATTAACTACATAAGGCTGGATTTAGTTAGGTAGGACAAGAATCTCAGAAAAAAAAATCGTGTTCAGGGTTAAAATTTAATGATGCAAGTTTCACTTGCAAATTAAACTGCATTCCGGTTACTCTCAACCATAAACAATTCAAAAGTTTTTGTGCCGCGAATAAAAAAAAAATAAAAAAAATAAAAATAAAAAGAGAATATGCTCTTATTCTAAGAATAGCCTAGTACTAATTCCTGCTATAAATAGATGTGATGCAAATGTATTTTAAACTGGTTCTGTAACTGTGCAACACACACACAAACACAGTCAGAAAACGAGCACAAATTAAACTAAATGATTTCTGGGAGCAAAAGTGATCGACATGTAAATTCTAGTCCAGGTATGAAGGACATATAATGAAGGAAACATTGCTGCGTACAATTGTAATACAAAAACCGGTTTCCAAAAATTTACATATTATCCTGCTAATCATACAAATTTTCTCTTTCATGAATAAAATGTGACAAAATATATTAATTCTAAAGAAAAAAAAAAATAATTGATTTGATGCCGAGAATGAAAGAACTGGAATAGATAAATATAAATTCCTAAACCATACCTTATATTAATATTATTATACCCTTCATATTCTAATACCGAAATTTTAGTATTTTCATCGTGTGCTTATTTTTGCATAGAACATACCCCAAAATAACTAATTTATGTTCCTAATTTTTACATAATTCTCAAATTTCAACTATCTCAAAGAGAGTATTGAAAGTAGGAGAAAGTTTTTTATTTCCATTGAGTAAGTTCTGGCAAAAACCAACAGGGAAAAAATCTATTATTTCTGGTTTCACAAACTTTCGGTACCTACCGTAAATACCGAGCAATGTAATAGCTATTAAGTCTTTTAAAACCGAGCTATATATTTTTATATTAAATTTATTGTAATAATTTAATTTCCATTAATAATCTATCAAAGGATAGGTAATAGATTTATTTGTATGGTCATGATTTTTATTATTTTAATTTTAATAATCGTAAATTTATAAAAATTATACCTTTTAAAAAATCAGATTATTCATTAAAAAACTTCATGAAAAAAAAAAAAAAAAAAAAAAAAAAAAACTGACCATCATAGATGTTAACTGAAGTATACTTTAAGAAAATTAGTTATTCCAAAATTTTAAACTAGGTAAAAACTCCGTTATTAAAAAAAAATTTTTATTTTTATTTTTATTTTTTTTTTACTATTTCGCCCACAAATGAAAAAAAAATTCTAAAAGAATAAAAATGCGCGTAGACTTTATTTTCATTTCTTTTTAATAGACACTAATATCGTTTAGGCCTGCAGAACTCGTTCCCTCTGTCACTTCCTTCAATATATGAGTATATCCACAAAGCTGCGTAGTATAATGCATAATTAGGAACAAAACTATAAAAGCGTTCCACTACTACTATCAGAAGCAATTTAAACATTTTTTAATTTCATTTGAATTTTTTTTTAATATAAGCTTTGAAATTTTCTAATAACATTACTAATCCATTGATAATATACAAAAGAATGAGTTTTCATACTTGTTTAAGATAACTAGTTCTATTAGGATGGTTCACTGACAATACGTTGTCGAATTAGATAACTTATTTCATTGTCAATTTTAGATAGAATATTTTCATTGATACGCTTTAAGCAAACAACTGGTAAGCTTTTTGTTAATAAATGAATTTTAACAAATATGAAAGATAAATAGCCCAATGATGGCTGCTCCTTTGCCTAACTTCTCCTCAAACAAAGTTGTAAGTTCTATCCAACAAGTAAGAAGCATTGAATACAACCAAATAGTATGTTGGGTACTTATTTTAGATATCTCATTTGTTAGTTTCTTTCTTATTAAACAATTCAAACCTAGTAGTAAGGCCTTGTAAAATAATGGAGCCAAAGGATAATCTCTTCCAGGTAAATAAAAGATGACTAATTTCAGGAAAATGCCCAACGGAACTGATAATAGTCACACCAACTTCCAAGAGTTTTTTTAAGGCTTGAGACCAAGTTTTATTCTTCAAGTCTGATTCATTTGAGAATTCTTCATTAATTATAAGATGTCGTCCCAATATTGCTGCCAAAAATGGTATAGAATGAAATTGGATAGATGATGGTACGTGCAAATCATTATACACAATAGTAGAGATTATAATTGCATATTCTTTTTCGGGTAGGGATTTAAAAGTAGAATCACTACTAAAATTAATTTGTAACAAACCCTGAAGACTCGAATGTTTTTCTAGGATCTCCGAATGTTTTAAAAGTAGGGGTAGTGTACCACGAAGCCGAAACTGAAAATAAATAGTAACTAATTTGACCTAAAATGAAAAAAAAATCTAAACAAGTAACCATGATATATTTTCACAT
>SEYY01004891.1:5000-37500 GCA_009176605.1 Armadillidium nasatum | reverse complement strand
AAAATAATGATTGAATTATCTTTTCTCAATATTAACCTTTAATATTTTACGTTTTAATAAGACCTCACATTCTGAGTGAGAAAAATACTATTATATCTTTAGATGAGGATTTATGAGACGAGATAGAAGTATAGGTAAACCAAGCCTTAAAATAACAAACCTCATTTTTATTTAAGCGACCAAACACATTAATTACTATATTTTTACTGACAATATTTCTTATAATCCTTCTCAGGTAACACTTACAATTCTTAAACAGACAATATAAAGATGCATTAAAATATTGCTACATAAAGTTATACTTACAGTCAAAGTAAAAATCAGATTAATAATCTTAGCAAAATCATTGTTAAAATGTCTATGAATCCAACTGTTATATTATACAATAATTCTCCACTTGTTATAGCTCACCTCCCGTTCCGAATACTTTCTCTCCTGTTGAAAGAGTCTTATTCTCTGTATAATAGTCAATATAAGAGCCACCTGCAAAGAAGCAGTTGATGCCAGAAGGACGAGAAGCTGACCAATTCGACGACGAAAAGTGAATTTCTTTTCTTTTGAGGATAATAGTGATTCTATTGCTTCCAAAATTCTGCATGTTATCTATATGGAAAAAAAAAGTAGAAAAAATTTATAAATTACTCAGGTCTAGTAATAATAAAAGCAGTTTTTATTTTTCACTATTACTTGTAAAATATTACAATTTACATGTCCAATATATATATATATATATATATATATATATATATATATATATATATTATATATATATATATATATATATATATATATATATATATATATATATATATATATATATATATATATATATATATATATATATATATATATATATATATATATATATATATATATATATATATATATATATATATATATATATATATATATATATATATTATATATATATATATATATATTATATATATATATATGAACCGACCGGGGCCCCGGCCCCGGCGGCCCCGGCCAAACCCGGCCATTTTTCTGACCCCGGCCCCGGCCCCGGCCCCGGCTAAAAATCAGGGAAAACCGGGGTTGCCGGCCGGGGTTAAAATGGCAAATTATACAAAAAAAATTTTTTTTTTTAAATTTTCAGCAGATTCTGCTGAAACTTTCAGTGTATATATATACATTTTTTACCGGTAAGAAAAGTCCATTTCTAGCGTTTTTCCGAGTCTATTACGGTTAAAAAAAATTTTTTTTTTTTTTGTGGAAATTTTACCCTTTTTCAATAGAATGGCGGTGCCAAACCACTTTTTAGAATGAGCTGAAAGTTGGACTATTTATTCAAAATTATATGGGCTACAAAAGCCTCTAATAGACTTTTGTTCCCAGAGTTATAGAAAAAATGTTATAAGCCAAAAACTGACCAACTATAGAAAAAAAAATTTTTGAACAAAAAAAATCCACCTTTTCAGACAAAATCTTTTTTAAAAAAATACAACTATAACATTTCCTATTTTTGGTGTGTATAGAGGAGGGGTGGGGCTACAAATTCCTCTATGTACTTTATTCGATGAGATTCGTTGGTTTTGAGATATAGCCTTCAAAAAGGTCAATTTTTGGCCAAATTTCAAAAATTCCCAAAGTTTGAGAGGCTATATCTCGCTTCAAACAAAGGGCATTTAAAAATGCACTAAATAAAAATTGTTGCCCTGTTCCTCTTCTAAACAATATTCACAAATAAAAAAAAATAGTAGGTAGCTTTTTTTTTAAATAATTTTTTTTTTTTTTTTTTTTTTTTTTTTTTTTTTTTTCAAGTGCTTATAACTTTTTCTAGACGTGATCAAAAATCTATTCCCACCAATGCAAGAAATTGGGGCAAAGGTATTCAGTTAAATTTTCAGCTCATGTGGACCAGTGGTTTGACCCAGTTATTCATTTTTTTCAACTTTGGGTCCAAATAAGTTTCAAACCGTTATAGACTCAAAAAAATGCTCGAAATCAACTCAGAACTTCGTGAAAAAATTCACATACTTTGAAAATTTCAGCTCAATCAGTCAAATAATAAAAAAAAATTTCAAACAAAATATAAGAAAATTAAGATTTTTTTCTTTTCTGTTTCTTTTGACCGCTCCTTTTCTGCTAGTGAATGTTCATCTTTGTGTTTTGATTTTAGATACTCCAAAAAGATTTGGTTGAAATTTTTTTTACTTGTAGCACCCGGAGGTTCTCTTCTAATTTTCTGACTGCAGATGTTACATTTAGCTATTTCGAGCCTATCCTGAAACATTGTAAAGTATTCAAATACTGGAAGCTGATCTTTTAGCCATATTGACTGAAAGTATAAACAAAATAATTATTTTTAAATAATGCAGCTAAATGATACAAGTTTGATACATAGCAATAAAATAACAATGATATGTATAAATACAGGTTAAATTGATAATTTTATATCTTACATTTTTTCAAACTTTACCTTTGGGTCTTACCTAGGAAAACGTGTTAAATCACTATTATGAATTAGAATAATTTTTTTTTTAATTTTTGTACTTTTTTTAAACTTTAAATATACAAAACTGTAATTTTCTGATTTTTTTTTTAGAGAAAATGCATATAATCATTAATTTAAGTGAATGTTGCCTATTCTACTCCTTCCTTACAATTAAATAAACCTTATATCTAATTTTCTTAACCTAAAATTTCAGTGCTTTTGACCTCTTTACAAATTTTAGGAAACCCCGGCCATAACCCCGGCCCTGGCCAAATTTGGGTGACCCCGGCCCCGGCCAAATTCCAGCCCCGGTCGGTATATATATATATATATATATATATATATATATATATATATATATATATATATATATATATATATATATATATATATATATATATATATATATTTATATATATATATATTTTTTTTTATGCATTACACCATTTCCCGCATGATGCAGGGTGGAGTCGACTGAAAGAAAATTCCTGTAGTCGTACATGGAAAAAAAAAAAAAAAATGGTTAAAAGGAATCCCACCACTAGAACCATGCGAAAAACTATGCTTCATGATCCAACCTTGTCGCCCAATCCAAACTCGTGTTGTTAAATTTTATATTGTTAATGCTAATGTTGAATTTTCACTTAAGCCGAAAGTCTTTTAACTATATATATATATATATATATATATATATATAATATATATATATATATTATATATATATATATATATATATATATATATATATATATATATAAAATCGCACTCCTGAACACAGAAAATTTTTCTTCTACTTCGACAAAACTTTATCTTCCCAAGTATGCATAAATAATATTGCCTCATTCGTTAAACATTGTGACACGAGTTCTCGTACTAACTCATTAATCATGTCCTTCCCCCTGTTAAACATTTTCAACTTGTTAATCATAAACTTCACACTTTATATTTGGTTATCATGCAATTACCCTCTTGTAAATAAAACATAATCTTGTAATCATAGACTGCTTCAATCTCATTCCTTTTGCATTGCCTTTACAAGTCTATGACTCCTGAACCATAACTTATACTCTATTATATAAGCTGTTCCTCTTTATCGGGATCAGGACTAAATTTGTCATTGATAATGATACAGACATTATGAGTTCACTTTTCAATACAATTTCTTTACCCGATTTCTCTGATTCAAATAGTTTGGTGGAAAACCTCAATAAAAAATATCCTCTGCATTCATTTCTTCTTGATAATCTACTTGCTAACTAGCTTGACACCCTACCTATGGTTCTCTTTAATCTTCGCTCTTCTCCACCTACAAAGAAAGTGTAATAACTGCTATACTTAAATTTGAACAGCATCTCTCTCTCTTCAATTAACAACCTACTCCCTTCTTCTCCTCCTCCATGAGGTCTAATGATAAAAATTTAATAGCATCTTTCACTACCTCCTCCCTTTGATTCGGAAACTCCTTTAGATTGTAATTGCTTCAAAATAAACAAGATAATCATATAAATATTGATAAAAATAATATACCTATATTCATAAAATAAAAAATTTAAGACCATATTTTAAAAGATCTCAATAATCTATTAATATATTTCTTCATTATATATCTTATCATATACTTTATATGTTCATTTACACTTTACACTCTACCCTTCTCCTCATAAAAACATTCACATTCCAAGTAAACTGTTTCTAAAGCAGAGGAGCAATATGAAATATATTTTAATATCACAAGTAATACTTAATATTTTCTTTATTTCATTTCATTTATTTTATTTAAATTTTGAATTATTTTTATTTTTTTCCTTTATTCCTAAATGCCATACATTCATTTATTACCCAGCACTCTGGTCCTTCCTAATTATTAATAAATTCAATTTTATATATATATATATATATATATTATATATATATATATATATATATATATATATATATTATATATAATATATATATAATATATATATATATATATTATATATATATAGGAACCGCCGGGGCCCCGGCCCCGGCCAACCCTGGCCATTTTTACTGACCCCGGCCCCGGCCAAAAATGAAGGAAAACCGGGGTTGCCGGCCGGGTTAAAATGGCAAATTATACTTAATATTTTTTTTTTTTAAATTTTCAGCCGATTCTGCTGAAACTTTCAGTTATATAGATTTTTTACCGGTAAGAAAAGTCCATTTCAAGCGTTTTTACGAGTCTATTACGGTTAAAAGTTTTTTTTTTTTTTTTTTTTTTTTTTTTGAAATTTTACCCTTTTTTAATTGAATGGCGGTGCCAAACCACTTTTTAGAATGAGCTGAAAATTGGACTATTTATTCAAAATTAAATGGGATACAAAAGTCTCTAATAGACTTTTGTTCCCAGAGTTATAGGAAAAATGTTATAAGCCAAAAACTGACCAACTATAGAAGAAAAAAAAATTTTTAAAAAAAAAAAAAAAAAAAAAAAAAAAAAATTTTAAAAAAAATACAACTATGACATTTCCTATTTTTGGTGTGTTATAGAGGAGGGGTGGGGCTACAAATTCTATGTACTTTATTCGATGACATTCGTTGGTTTTGAGATATAGCCTTCAAAAATTTCCATTTTTGACCAAATTTCAAAAATTCCCAAAGTTTGAGAGGCTATATCTCTCTTCAAACAAAGAGCATTTAAAAATGCACTAAATAAATATTGTTGCCCTGCCCTCTTCTAAACAATATTCACAAAATAAAAAAAATAGGTAGCGTTTTTTAAATAATTTTTTCCTCCAGAAGGGAACGATTTTTGCAAATTTTTTTTCAAGTGCTTATATAACTTTTTTCTAGACGTGATATCAAAAACCTATTCCCACCAATGCAAGAAATTGGGGCAAAGGTATTCAGCTAAATTTTCAGCTCATGTGGACCAGTGGTTTGATCCAGTTATTTTTTTTTTCAACTTTGTCCAAATAAGTTTCAAACGTTATAGACTCAAAAAAATGCTCGAAATCAACTCAGAACTTCGTGAAAAAATTCACATACTTTGAAAATTTCAGCTCAATCAGTCAAATAATAAAAAAAAATTTCAAACAAAATATTTTTTTTTTTTTTTTTTTTTTTTTTTTTTTTTTTTTTTTTTTTTTTTTTTTTTTTTTTTTTTGTTCATCTTTTTGTTTTGATTTTAGATACTCCAAAAAGATTTGGTTGAAATTTTTTTACTTGTAGCACCCGGAGGTCTCTTCTAATTTTCTGACTTCAGATGTTAACATTTAGCTATTTCGAGCCTATCCTGAAACATTGTAAAGTATTCAAATACTGCAGAAGCTGATCTTTTAGCCATATTGACTGAAAGTATAAACAAAATAATAATTTTTAAATAAATGATACAAATGATACAAGTTTTGATATATGGCAATAAAATAACAATGATATGTATAAATACAGGTTAAATTGATAATTTTATATCTTACATTTTTTCAAAATTTACCTTAGTGTCTTACTTAAGTAAACCTGTTGAATCACTATTATGAATTAGAATATATTTTTTTTTTTAATTTTTGTACTTTTTTAAACTTTAACTATACAAAACTGTAATTTTTTGATTTTTTTTTGGAGAAAATGCATATAATCATTAATTTAAGTGAATGTTGGCTATTCTACTCCTTCCTTACAATTAAATAAACCTTATATCTAATTTTTTAACCTTAAAATTCAGTGCTTTTGAACTCTTTACAAATTTTAAAAACCCGGCCAGAACCCCGGCCCCGGCCCCGGCCAAATTTAGGGTAACAATATATATATATATATATATATATATATATATATATATATATATATATATATATATATATATATATATATATATATATATATATATATATATATATATATATATATTATATAATTATATATATATCAGTGTAAATGTACAGGGACCCTCACAGCTCACTGGAGTGCGGCTATACCGTGTCTAGAAACTAACAACAGGGGGAATCCCTAAACAAAACGGAAGACGAACAGGGAGGAAGGATTAGATTTTTAATATAATGTTCAAGTTCAAGAGGAATGCGAAAACATGATCACTACGAAAGTTGGCAGATTCGGATAGGATATGTGCCAAGCGATGTCGGAGAGGGAAGTGGAGTAGATCTGGGAAGTACTGTCTTCAAAGGGCGGAGAAGATCTCAAAGCCCACCAAGAGATGAACAACCGAAGAGAGAGCAACAGGCGGAGCAAAACGAGCAAGATGGGGGAGTCTCTCGTGTCATAAAGAAGCCATGAGTAATATTGGTATGAACCAGACGAAATCGATCCAGAACTACCTCCAGGAGGCGATTTCGTCGACACGAAGTCCACCTGCCAATGACGGGCTTGACGGCCCGGAGTTTTGAATCACGAGTATCCTCCGCCTAGCAAGTTCGCCAGCCAGAAAGGAAACCCCGATGTACGAAAACGAAGATCCGTAGCAGGGAAGTAACCCAGACGTACAGCAGGAGGGTGGTATTGGGCATTCAACATCCTATGAGAAGCAGCATGCCGGAATCACCCTACCAGCCTGTTCTTTTCCAGGAACACCAATATGGGAAAATATCCAACACAGCAAAATACTTTTCTTCTTCGCATAGGAAGAACTGATAAACTTTTGAGTGGCAGAAACCAAAGGGGTTTCGAGTCAAACAGTGAAGTAGTGCTTGGATATATATATATATATATATATATATATATATATATATATATATATATATATATATATATATATATATATATATATTATATATATATTATTATATATATATTATATATATATATATATATTTCATATAATAATCACGAACTTTAATTATTTTATTTCTGACTGATTATAAAACATATATAACACATTGTGTAACAGTTCATATTTTCTAAAAAAAATATTTACAATTATACTAATGTAAAAACTTTGTAAAAATTTCCTTGTTATAAATCTTTATTATAGTTTTCCTTCTCGACTAAAATCCTCATTCCAACGCCCCGTCAAAGATTTCTAAAGAAAATATGAATTTTAAGGAAAGAAAAAATTAAGTTCTACTTTTTCCAATTATATTTACCCAGATTTTGGGAAGAAATGGAGCCATAAAGACAAGGGTTGCAGAGACAGAACTCCGAAGAACTAACAAACACCAATTTAATACCTAATCACTTCAGTTACTGTACTAATGACCTATTACCAAAATATACCTGAAAATTAACTGGATCTGACCCGAAGTCCAAAGTGGTGATGACTACTCCTGAAGACATCTGATCCTTCAAATCGGAATTGAGGTCTTTCGTTGCTTCCTCCATTAGCTCAGCCAATTTGGACAAAATTGACATGCATTTATGATCGTCATCATCTCTATTGCTATCTTCTTCAGATCGAGCCAGTGAAAGAAATTCACTCAAGTAGGTTTCAAGAGCTTCTCTACAAGGATGCTCCTTCTTCTCAATCTTGCCTTTTAACAAATTATTATTATTATTATTATTATTAAATACAATATAATTCCTATTTTTTTTTAAATGATAGACTTAAAATGCGTTCTTAGTTTCAAAATAATAAATTAGTCAAATTAAAGTTTTAAAGAAGGTCTTCTGTATAAATGCTCATAAATTAAAAAAAAAAAAAATTCAATCGACGACTTCAAAATTTAAAATTAGGGGAGAATGCGTGAATTATTTTAAAGTGTGTGTGTGGGGGGGGGGAGAGGTTAGGTGTGAGGCCTGACGAAAGATGGTCTTAGCTTTTATTAATAAATATTATTATTACTTTTACATTGCAAAGTTCGAACTGTATTTAAAAGCATCAACTATATACATAATCCAGAATTCCCACAATCTGCATAAAATTTAATAGAAAAATAATTAAGAAATACACTAACTAGAATTAGAGTAAAGATCTACAAAAGCTTTGCTTTGTGTTTTATAATTTTGATAAGTTTTGTTGGGGATTTTGCCAAGATTGTGTAGCTCTTCAATAAGGGACATCCTTGAGTCAGGAGTGTCTGGAAGTGACCTTAGGAGAAATATATGATCAATTAGTTATATCGCATATAATTTTACATACTAAGACATGAAGAAAGCTTGCATGAATATTAATATCTAATCCTGCTCTCAATAAGATAGTCTGGGTATAATGTTTTTGAGTTATGTTTTATTGAGCAAATATTTAAAGTCTCCGTACACTAATTGTGAATGATACCATATTCGGTACATTAAACAAAATCACTTCATACTATAAATGTACGAATAAATAATGCTAAATAAAAAAAGGCTGTTCATTGTAATTAAAGTTACTGTAAAATTTGTTTAAATCCTTGTCTTTATATCAATAAATTAAAACCTTAAAATATTCTAGTCCTGACTAATAGCTCAGCATACCTTGGCTTCAGGAGCACAGGAACAAAATGTGTGAGATAATAATTACGTTGAAATATTGAAGCCTCAAGAATAAAACTCGGAACTTTTCGAGTTTCTTCATATTGGAGGATTGCGGCTTCCACTTCCGATATCTGAAATATCGATCAAAATGAAAATCTAATAAAAAATTATGATTAAAAAAATTTCCTCTCATCCAAGCACTGGAATAAATTTTTATTTTATTAACTTGACCATGATGAGCATAAATTTGACAAATCTGTCATTACCATAAATGTCAGACAAACAGAATACCCACAATTATGAAATGAGGATCGGGTATGATGAAATAAAAATTTAGGTATTTTCAATGTATTTAAAAGGAAAAAAGGAATATTTTATTTGAAAAAGATAAGTTTTCCCTTTATTATTATTATTATTATTATTATTATTTTTAGCTTCTTGCTAAAAAAAAAAATGAATCTTTTTAACAGAAAAAATACTTTAACTGAGGAAACATAAATACTTTACAAACTTTAAGGATTTCAAGGATTTCTTCTTGGCATTATAGACTAATTTCTCAAATATAGGAAGGAGCCAATACATTATATTTTTAAAACCAAAATTTAAAATTTATTCATTTAAAAATTTTAATTTTTAAATTTATCAAAATCAACTTAATGAAAAAATTATTATATGTGAAGCTGGAAACTATAGTTTGTACTTTAATTAGAATTTTTTTTTTAACTAAGTTTCCATAATTCTAATCCAAAATGATAGTTTTCCGCTGAAAAGGTGTCAGATTGTAATTTATGTACTTTCGAGTTGCCAAATGAAGGCAAAATAACTGAATACAGACAAATTGACAATTAAAAAATACTTAAAAAACAAAAACAAAAACAAAAAAAAACGAAGGTTTTATACTTCATAGGCAGCCTGTTAATAAGAGCCTTAAGGGGAAATTAATTTAATTAAAACTAATTTCAATATCAATGATGGTGAAACAAAAACGTGAAGGAGACCAAATAATTTTTAAAATATTTTTAAATAGAATTAACAGGTAAATAATGGAAACAATATTAGTTTTATGTATTTAATAAAAAAAAAAAAAAAAAAAAAAAAAAAAAAAAAAAAAAAAAAAAAAAAAAAAAAAAAAATCAAACTTACTGCTTTTTCATTTTCTATATTTTTTGACTGTGCATTGGATGTGACATTTTCTTTCAAATCATCCAACCGACATTTTGCAATTTTCTGATATTCCCTGTATTATTATTATTATTATTATTATTAGGCAATCTCCATGAGGGGGGGAGGGGAATGGTATTACTAACGATTATAAATACAATCTAATCAGAAACATATATCAAAATCAAAGATCAACAAAATATTATAATTGTCCAACGTAGCAAATGACATTATCAGCTGTTACCATATTATGTCATTGTACTAGGACGATTTTAATATAAATAACTTACCGGTAATCTAATTGACATCCTTTAGGAATATAAATTGATTGACTAATTTGGGCCTTCAAAATTTCAGGAGAGTCATAAGGAACGAGACTTGTGAGGAACTTCATCTTTAGTAAATAATAAATTAAATAATAATAATGAACAATTTTACTAATAATAATAAAATAAAATTAAATCAATAATAATAATAAAATTAAATCAAATTAAAAATATTAAAAGCGTTACTGAGGGAATCTTTTTCCAAACTATCTAGCTCTGATTCCAGCTCAGATTTTACCCTAAAATGTACGACTTAGACTCCGAAACTCTCGTCAAAAAAAGTTAATTCAAATACCACAATTTTTGGTCATGTAGAAGTTCTTCATACAATGATACGAGGTCACTAGTTAAAGAGGTGTTAATCGTAAAAAGAGGAATAAAATACATAGTATATAGAAACAATGCATAAAGATTTCATTGAGAAAGCAATGGTGACACGGAAAATTCGTATGAAATTACCGTATGAAATAGGAATTTTTGAAACTAGACGAAATTAAAATAAGAAGAGGAATCTTTCAAGGTGACACTTTGTCCCCTATACTGTTTGTACTAGCATTGAATCCCTTAAGCAATATAAAAAAACACAACTTAAGAAATGGATATAGGCTCAATCCTAAGAATGAACCCCCCTCCCCAATCTCACACCTCTTTTATATGGACAATATAAAGTTATATTCTCCAGACAGATCTGAGATTGAAAGACAAATTGAAGTGGTGAAGAGGTTCTCAGATGATCAGAAAGGAATTTAGGCTAGAGGAATGTGCGTTTGTGCTATTGAAAAATGGAAGAGAGGATGCTGAAAATATTATAACTAATGACGGTGTGATAAAAGAATTAGAACCGGAAGGTACATAAAAATATTTAAGCATAGAGGAATCTGAAGGAATAGAGAATGAAAAAATGAAGAACAGAATAAGGAAACATACCTGGACAGACTGAAAGCAATTCTAAAAACTGAACTAAAACCAAAACACGAAATTTAGGCTATCAAGGTACTTTCCATATCCCTTAAAACAAATGAATTCGGAATTACTGATTGGTTCCAAAATGAGATTAAATGTATTAGATGTAAGAACAGGAAAATTATTACATGCAAATTATTACATACAAATATCAGTGTACGATTAGAATGTACATGCCTAGAAATGAAGGGGGTATCGAAGTACAACTTATAGATGAAATTCACAAGAAGGAAATAATAGCATTAGGTGAATATGTAAAAGGAAAAAGTACAAAATATATGAATTGGGTAAAAGAACACGAAGCGAGAAAAGCAACTAATACATCTATACTAAAAAGAACGAATGACTATCTTAATGAACATATGATAGAAACAGAAGAAATGCATACAGAAAATACAGAATTAAATAAAATTAAAAATATAAAGGAAATATATAAAACCAATAAACTAAAAGCTAAATGAGACAGAATGGCGAAACCACAAACATGCAAGAAAATATAAAGAAGTCCTGGACAAAGTTTATATAAAAAAGGAAAAACCAGTGACATTAAATCAAAAAGATATTCAAGACTGAAGGGGAAAGAAGTGGACTCGGAACAGAATTAAATCCTAAAACATAACTACGTAGTGATAAATGCAGGATGTGTGAAGTAAGGGAGGAGTCTGTTCTACACATATTATCTGGTTGTGAGACTACTTCACAGGCAAGTGTATACAGAAAGACACAATGCAGTTTGCAAACTCGGCCACTACAGATTGTGTCAAAAAATAAAACTTTGAAATAGCAACAGAAAACTACATAAACTTCTCCCCATCGTCAATACCAGACGAAGAACAAGCCCAGATCCTCTGAGACTACTCAATTAAAACTAATAATAGTATCCCATACAATAGGCTAAATATTGTTTTAACAGGTAAAACTAATAACAAATGCTATGTGATCGAAGTCGGTGTCCCTTATGATGGAAAGGTATCACTGTAAGAAAGGAAAAGGAATAAAATATCAACAGTTAAAACACGAACTCAGACGAATGTGGAATGTAGGGAAAGTGGTAGTGATACCGATAGTAGTGAATGCACATGCACTGGGACTATTAAAACCAGTCTAACCCCCCAACTGGAGAACTTCCAATTGAAATAAACACAACGGAATTAAGCCTCGAGGTAGTTCGCAAAATCCTAAATATAATAAGATTGGTATTGGGCATGTGGTGCGATGAAGACGTGTAATGAATGTCATCCATGACCCAGGTTTTGGGGATTGTTGACACCAAAATAGAATAGAAAAATACCCTCTAAAGGGAGATGTAAAAAAAAAAAAATATTCCCAGTATGTACAGTCGTGAACAGAAGTTCGTTCCTATTAAGCTGGAAATAAATATTTATATAAAATGGAGATCATTTCATAAAAGCTCTATTTTGAATAAAAAGAGAATAAAAACATTGAGAGGGGCTTAATTAAACTGTGATTGGCTGAATCTGAGATGATCTCCATTTTATGTAAATATTTATTTCCAGCTTAATAGGAACGAACTTCTGTTGACGACTGTACATGCATAGAAATGAAGAGGGTATGGTAGTACCGCTTATAGATGAAATTCACAAGTAGGAAATAATAGGATTAGGTGAATATGTAAAAGGAAAATATATTACATGTTACAATTTAAATGACAAATTATTTGTGACTACTCACAAGAAATAAGAAGGACTGTTTGTTATTTGCTGGGCTTGTGGCCTCTGCTCCAAAAGTTGAGGCAAACCATTGAGGATAAGCTGGAAAAACGTGTCTACCCTCAAAGGAGGCGAGACGTGCATAAAGAAAACCAAGAATTAGAAATTCTGTTTCCTGATCGACACATCCAGTTTGCATATACTCATCTACTTCCTCTAAAAGTATAAAAATTACAAATAAAATTAAGTACTTGACAATTAAATGAAATAATTAATGATAAATTTTAATATTATATTATATATATTATATATATATATATAATATATATATATATATATATATATATATATATATATATATATATATATATATATATATATATATATATATATATATATATATATATATATATATATATATTTCCTTTGAGCCTTGAAGGAGCCTCAGGAAAAGCTAGCAATAAAGTTCCTAAAAACGAAAATATGTTACTCCAATTCACTTCCATCGTCCTTACAACCATATCCAACGTCGAAAATGAGCCTGTGCATCCTATCAACTTAGCAATCTGAAAAACAGAAAATGGCAAACTTGTGATAGGGTATGAAGCCAACCAATTGTCTAGAATTAAAATAAAACTTATAAACGATATGTATTTTTAAGTATAATATATAAGCACATTAAATAGTAATAAAGTTTGCAAATTTTTTAAGCGGTGGCTAAAGACATACAATTTTTAAAGAGTCAATGACAATTTGGTTAAAACTAACAAACTCTTTGCACAAGACGTGTCTAAAATGTTTAAGTTAAAGAAGGTAGGGAATATAGAAGAGAAATGCGGGTGTTTGCATGTGTGTGTGTATTATACTTACAGCTAAAAAGATCGATGAGAGAATTTTGTTAAAGTTAGTTGATCTCCACTGGCTCTGTCTCTGAATCGCTAAATTTAACGACAATTTAGGTTCAAAACTTAAAATATGCATCAGCTGCTGAGAGCCAAATTGTTCTAAACTACTATTATATAGATTCGAATATTCTGACAACAAATCATAGACATTAACAAACTTTTCATCAGTAATCGACTCTTCGGGTTTCTCCTTTCCTTCATCAAGTCTTTTAAGAATCCGTTCAATAATTCCATTTAAAACATTTTTGGAAATGTTTTTCGTGGCATAAAATTTGCCTTCAACATCTTTAAGATCATAAAATATTTTGATAAGAGTTATAAATATATCTTTCAATATTTCTTCTGCATTTATATCTTCGATCAACTTGAAAATTAACTTGTAAATATCATTTAACAGTCTTTCAGTTCCATTCCTACTACACCCAAATCTGAAACAAAATAATCTTTTTAATAATAATAATAATAATAATAATAATAATAATAATAATAATATTATAATAATAATAATAATAAAAATAATAATAAAGTATACCTGTGGATCACTTGATCAAGGTTCAAGACCTCTAACTTTGTAAGCCTCCAAAGGAAGTTTAAAGGCAGATTGACAATGTTCTTCAAAACAGTTTTAGTTACATCTTGAATATTGAAATATTTCTCACAGAGACTCGTCTCTATAACTTCAACCACTTTGATCATTTCCCTGAAATTTTGTTAATACAAATATAAATCTTTTTGTAAATTAAGAAGCATCAATAACAATATTAAAATTAGAATTTAATAAATAATAATGTTAAAAATGTAGCAAAATAATAATAATAATAGTTACAGTAATTTTGAAGTTTTAAAATCACAAAGGTAAATATGAATTTAGAAGTATTGCTTAAAAAAAAAAAAAAAATTAATAATGAAATATTACTAAATTTTTCTTCCAATTACTTTCAATTAGAAAAATAGAAAATGAAAGTACAACTAGATCAAACTACATAGGAGTCTTCGAAAATGTGGTGTAGTGTCAGTCATTTTTTCCTTCAAAGATGGTTTTGGATCTTTATATGGTACTACCATAGTATAAGTATATACTTATACTATGGTACTACCTCCACTGATAAACTATTCTTTAGTTCTAAATAGAAGATTGTGCTCATTGGTTTTCTATTGAAACAATTCGGGAACCTTTATATTCACTGATAACATAGTGAAAGACTTGTGGTTTAGATTTTTTAGTTTAAAAAAAAAAAACATGACAACAACTGTCTAGTCTTCACAAATGACTTCTACATGTTCCGCTCATGAAACCTGCATGTAATAAATAGTTTCAAAAAAACTTCTTGTTTAATACTTTGACCAATTGTTAACTCGAAATGTAAATGTTAAATTTATAAAAGGTGAAGTTGAAAATTCTTTGCTACTCATTAAAATATTTGGAAAATTAAGACTTGAGGGATCAGATAACAGAATTCTATTGTATTCTTTATAAAAGCAGCAGTTTGGTCAAGAAGAGTCCAGTTTTTCACATCCCAAAAATTAACATATAATCCTTGATAGCTAACAATACCATGGAATTAAGACTGATAATTGGAGCCCTCCATTGTAGAAAAATGGACTTTTTAGAAGTTGAAGCTCATATAATGATATTAATAATGAAAGAAAATATATGGCCTCAAATATATACCATAAGTGCAAGTTTGTCAAAACATGATTTATTAGATTTCTATCTATTAAATATTATATCAATGACTTTTCTCAAATCCAAAGACTATTCTTGTGTAGGTAGACTGAAAAAAAATTCCACAAAGACCTTAATCAATTTCTAAAATAATAGCTGCTAGCTCTTAACTTATAAGTACAACTTTAGTAGTTTCCTTTGATTACAGTTTAAATGGCATGTCCAAAAGGTATGAACCCTGTTCTTCAAACACTCAACTATAATATGTGTGAAATATGGTTTACAGAAGAATGGATTCACAGGATATGCTTTTAAATATAATGAATCTTCATCCTAAATGAAACTCTCCTCTTGTAGTACTGAATTTAAATAAAATAAAAAAAATATTTTGCCATTCAAAAATACTGAAAGAAAGTTTGCAGTTTATTAAAAATAATTCTGAATAAATTATTTTTTTTTCTATAAATGTTCTAAAGCTAGCACCAATCTGTAAAAATTAAAAATGAAAGCAATCCTACCAAATAATATTTCAACAAACAAGCTTAAATTTTCATTACAGAAAGTTTAAAAAACTATTTTTAGGTTACAATATTTTAACTTTCAAGTTTTTTTTGATTTACATACAAAAATACTGATATTTATAAAGTGGCTATTATTTTACAGTTATTTTTATTTTTATTTTTTTTTGAGTTCTCTTAAATTAAGATAGGACTATGTTTATCAATTAATTATATTATGATTATTATTATTAATCTATAATAAAATATATAATTCTCTATTGATTGTTTCTATAACGAAACCATCTCAATTTGTATAAATTTACCTTTTGCAGCAATGGCCATTTTTATGTAGCTCAATGATAGAATTTAACTGTGAATCTAGTAATTCTTCAACTGAATTATATCCACTTAAATAAAAACCAGAATTCAGAACTTTAGATATGTCTTTTCCAATAAGTTTGCCAATAACTGGCGATGTTTCCTCTGTGCAAAACTTCATTTTTTTATTTGGATTATATTTTACATCTGAGACACTAGTTCCCTAAAGAGAGAAAATAAAAATTATATATGAATCCATACACAAAAGAGTGAAGAGGTATTAAGAGAATTGGGAAGCCACTCAAATAAACATTAACTTAATACAAGGCAAAATCTCTATATAAAAGACAAACTTAAAAATAACTATATTTTCCAGTCCTCCACCTAAAAATAAAAACCCTCATACCATTATATACATACGGTACTAATATCTGTAAATGCTTAATTGATACAACTACAACCCAAAAAATGTTGAAGTCTAAAAATAAAAACTATTTTAAAATTTTACCTGTAAATTATTAAATAAAAATGTGCAATATAAACTTACTTCAGTAATTAATTTGCTGACATCCAGATGAACAGCTAATAAGTTGTTAAATCTTCCTGAGACAGAGGATTCCATGATTCAGCTTTATTTGTTTATAAATAACGTATTCAAACAAAATTATTGAATAAGAAAATAATTTTCAGATTATAAATGATACAGCAATTAAAAATTTAAGGAACTAAAATACATTTATACACTGAGTTTTCTGAAAAATTAATAAACGTAGGATATATTAATTTATTAAAACTTAAAAACAAAATTATTAAACATATATTTTCCACTAGAGGAAAATTAATAAACATAGGGTATATTGATTTATTAAAACTTAACAAATTGGAATTCTGTAATATATTTGAAAAGTTTAATGCATTACATTTAATTATATCAGAAATCTGAAATTTTTTGTTACTTTTTTTTTTCTTCAAATATGACTCACTATGATGCATAGTTTTTTTTAATTTATATATATTTTTCAAGAATGTAAAACCCAAATTATTGCCTCTTAAACAATTTAGAAATTCTTATATGCTTAAATAGTCTCAACAAAATGCTAAGCTCTATTCAAAAAATGTTTGGCAACTTAAAAGTAAGCAGAGGCAAAAGCAATTTAATTTTCCTTTGTAGTTTTAACAATTATTTTGTCCAAAAAATTAAATATCAAGTTGAAAATGTATGCTAAAAAACCAAAGCCTGTTACATAAAAACTAAATATTTACTAGTCACCAAATCAGTTATACGAATCAAAGATATTATTTTTACCTTAAAATTCATTTGAATGAAACTTTTTAAAAAAATAGCACAAATGTATTAAAATTAAATTTCAAAAAAAAAAAAAAAGTGTTGGAAGGGCCTATAACAAGACAGTGAGCTAATAAATGAGAAATGTGTAACTTTCACATGACTTACATTGGCTATAATAGCAATTTTTCAAACTCATATTCAACTTTACACATCCATAACTACCAAATTTTGAGTAAAAATAAAATAAAATAAAAATTATATATATACCGTAGAGAGAGAGAGAGAGAGAGAGAGAGAAGGAGAAAAAGAAAGAGAGAGAGGGAGAGAGAGAGAGAGAGAGAGAGAGAGAGAGAGAGAGAGAGAGAGAGAGAGAGAGAGAGAGAGAGAGAGAGAGAGAGAGAGAGAGAGAGAGAGAGAGAGAGAGAGAGAGAGAGAGAGAGAGAGAGAGAGAGAGAGAGAGAGAGAGAGAGAGAGAGAGAGAGAGAGAGAGAGAGAGAGAGAGAGAGAGAGAGAGAGAGAGAGAGAGAGAGAGAGAGAGAGAGAGAGAGAGAGAGAGAGAGAGAGAGAGAGAGAGAGAGAGAGAGAGAGAGAGAGAGAGAGAGAGAGAGAGAGAGAGAGAGAGAGAGAGAGAGAGAGAGAGAGAGAGAGAGAGAGAGAGAGAGAGAGATTTAACTTATTTGATTTTTCATAGGGTTTATTATTTTAAAAATTCTTTTAGGCACATTAATATAATTGATATATATACTTGTATAAATTTTGCTTCAGAAAGGTTTCTACTCTAAAATAATTAACTAGACTAACATAATCTAAAAAAAAAAAAAATTAAACAATACCACTAGAGGCAATAAAGCCATTTTTAAAACATAAAATGCTGAACATTTTTAGCAACTATTGCTGCGTAAAAACTGAATGATAAATAAAAAAAAAAATTCTAAGCACTAAGTGAATCGGTCAGATGAACCAATTTCTCTATACGACCCCATTAAATAAAATTCACCTTTCTAACACTTCTCATGCATAGACCACTTTAATTATGGTATTTCCTGAAAATGTGCAAATCAGAGGTAAGGCCTTTAAACACATAAAATATATCCTCAATAAAGATGAAATTACCATGTGGTCAATATATATTATTATGCATAGGTCATTTCTTACCTTGATTTTATAATTATTAATTATATAAACTGGAAATGTAATGTATATTGAAGAAAATCAATAGAAAATGAGTTGGAAAATCAAATTCAATAAATTTAAAAGTAATTAAAGTACTAAAAATCATGTTATAAAATGATATAATTAGACCAACTACACTGAATATGCCTATGCCTTATAGCGATATAGGCAAAGAATGACATCCCAAACATTATTAACATTAATATATAAATATTTTATACCGTTATTACTAAATATTCGAAATATGAAAAAGTATATTTTTGCAACTTTTTATTTTTTATGTAGGTTAACATAAATTCAAGGTTAGGTTAAATTGAAAGTTTGTTAGATTAGTATTGATATATTCCTATATTAAGATTTATTTTCTATTTATCTTCCTCCACCCAATTACTTAAGCCATATTGTTAAAGTTGCAGCCGAAAGCCAAGCTTTATAATGTTTGAAATTAATTTTTAGTACCTTTAGGGCATTTTAATTTAGTGAATTTAATTTTCCAATCCAATTTTTTGTTTTGTTTTTATTCAGTATACACTAATTTCCAGTTTATATTTTAAATAACTAAATACCAGGTGAGAGACGAACCATGCATACTTACTGTTAACATATCCTATATAATCATCTCATTGTGATTTATCTCCCTTCATGTAATAGAACTCAAAATTGGAGATATATTTCTCAACTACAGTGTACTTAAATTTCATGGGGTTTGATGGGCTTTTTGAAGTACAATTCCCTGCCCATGGTCCTTTTCCTTAAGACAGGTCTCAGATTCGTTAAAGTTCCCCAGTGTGGAGGAGGAATTTGCAAGTAGCATCAATAACCGCAGTCTTGTATTGCAGAGGTGTGTTTGCAGCATGAAGATGTATGGGGAGGGTAAGTACCATAGAATTTAACAGTAGTAAAAGTCTATGGTAAGTACTGAATGTCCTAGAGGATACAAGCTTTGAAGCCCTAATAGGGAAACACCATAAGAAAATATTTTAAAATAATGGTAAGGTAAAGAGTTTACTATTCCAACATCGACCGTCAAAGAGTGTTCGGACGACTACAAAGTTAATTGGAGATATTGACTTTTAATTTTAAATTTTGGTAATGCAATTTTAGATGTAATTCTTGATATAATGAATCCATCTCCTGTGTCACTGCCACATACTGCGGCTGATCCTTCAATAACTAATTTGACACTGCACTCTATTGCTTGTGAATGGCACGGAGATCTTAAATTATCAATTTTAGCAGGAAATTCCAAAATCAGCGCACTAAGTTCATTATCAGAAATAAATACTGTATGTGTTGGTTCATTAATGTAATTGAATGCCAGTCAATTAGATCTATATATTCATCTTTCTTGTAATTTAACGTAAGAATCTTAAATTCACAAATATTTTGTTCAACTTTAGCTATTTGCCTGCATTTTGAAATTCTCTCGTGTTTTCGGTTGTCGGACAACATTGCTAACAACATTTTCTGGATGACAAAAATATGCGTTTATTTGCAATGACCGATCTATATATATATATATATATATATATATATATATATATATATATATATATATATATATATATATATATATATATATATATATATATATATATATATATATATATATATATATATATATATATATATATATATATATATATATATATATATATATATATATATATATATATATATATATATATATATATATATATATATATATATATATATATATATATATATATATATATATATATATATATATATATATATATATATATATATATATATACGTGGGCATAAGCGCAAATGAAAAGCTCAATTTGCGCTTTTGCATTTGCGTAAAATTTCGAAAATGTGCGCTTTTGCATTTGCGCTTAACAACTTTTTTATAAGAGCGCAAAAGCACAAATTTGAACTCTAACTAAATATCTGCATTGTGAAATGTTCAAAATAGGAAAACTACAGCTGCTGCGAGAATCAAAGAGTTGGGAACAAAGCTTAAAACACCAAGTATTACTCGCTGGAACTCCCTGTATGAATCTATGAAAGACCTGCTTAAGAACGTTAATGGTACATAGCATGACACAAATCAACAACGTTTGTATGCAACAAAAGCACTGTCTTCCAGTATTTAATAAAACTGATAAAGAGGTAATTGCTGAGTACTTCGAAATAATGACGTCTATTGCTGTTAGGCTGGATATGCTGCAGGATGAGAAGGATGCGTACGTGAGAGTTCTATTACCTAAACTCTTCCTCCTCAAGGACAATCTCGTAAAAATGCAAAAATTTAACTAATGCCAAAATCTTAGTCAACAACTTGCCTTCACTTCAAACTCGGAGTGGTACGTAGGTTAAATGAGAGGAAGTACCCAGCTGTCAAAATTAGGATGTTGGAGGAAATAGTGCAATATTGCATCGAATTTTACTCCTCTACATCAAGGCACTGAAAGTGATAGGACTGAGTCTGAAATGGACCCATTTAAGGTGAGTTATTTTTTATAATTTGGAACAAAGTTTAAGCATCTCTTTATATATATATATTATATATATATATATATATATATATATATATATATATATATATATATATATATATATATATATATATATATATATATATATATATATATATATATATATATATATATATATATATATATATATATATATATATATATATATATATATATATATATATATATATATATATATATATATATATTCACAATACACTGACAATGTTCAAATGAAACTTAAAAAAAGATTTGAGTTCTTGATACCATTTCTATATATTTCAGAAACTGAAGTCCCCATATATCCAGCAGGCACTTCTGGAGAAGAAGTTGGGACAAACCTTAGATAGCTGGGATGCAGTAAATGTTCACCACAGTACTTATCTCACCAGGAGCCTGTTTCCGTGTGAATACTTGGAGGTCTGGGTGGATTTGTTTATTAAATATAATACTTCATTAATTAGCTCAGCGGACGTGGAGAGTTTGCTTAGTCAAGGCTCTGACATTCAAAGACCAAAGAGGGCAGCCATGGTATCCAGCAATTTTGAAAAATTTATCTTAATAAAATTGAATATGACCCTGTTCAGAATGCAAGAGGAGAGCTACGAGGAGGATCATAGATAATAGAATAAATAAGATTAAAATCTTTCTCATTTTTTGTTATATTTATATATTTGTATCTTTCAAATAAAATTTAAAAATAATTAATCTTTACATATCTGTGCTCTATTTTTTTTTTCCTTTTTTGCGCTTTGAAATTTTTTTTGATTTGCGGATATGTGCGCTTTTGCGCTTGTGAACAAAATTTTTGAAAAAAAGCGCCCTTTTGATATTGCGCACTAAGTTCTTCCAATTTTCAATCTTGTTTCAACCTTCATGGGTTCAGTAAAAAAATTAGTATCGGGTGGTTTAAAATTATTGGTATCACTCCACCCCTAAAATATAAATAAAAGGCTTTATCTTATTTTCTAACTCATATTTTTTCTAATTATCAAAAATTAAATAAGAGTAACTTTACTTTCTTCCCATTCTTCTAGTCTCAAAGAATATAAATTACGCCACTTTTTTCTTGAAAATAAATCTTATATATACAAATTTACTTTAATTATTTTGCATTCTATCCTTTAAGGTAATAAAAATTGAATTTTACTTCTAAAAGTAATTAGGACTAAACAAAACTCCGGCCGGAGTCAGAGTTGTAAAAAGTCAATTTTTGTTAATTTCGGTTAAAATTTATTTATTTATTTTTTTTTACCACAGAGGTTGACTGCAGACTACAGTAGCACCAATAAAGGTTAGTCAAAACACCAAGGAACATTTTTTTTTCAACTTATTACGGCAAAATATATTGAAATGAAATGTTCCTGAAAGTTTGGGTTAGGTTGATTAAGTGACATGGGTGTCGCATCGAATAAAAGGAGTGTCTGTGGGGCTTCGAAACTATTGATACTACAGAAATTTCGCGTGAATGCAAAAATGTCTCTCTTTCCCAATTATGTAAAGTTCCAAAATTGCATTCCCGTACTTTTAAAATTAAAAATTCATTCAAAAATAAAAAATGCCCGGATCCCCATAAGCAGAAATATTTCATGAAAAGTAACAACTTTTGGTATTAAAACTAAAGATTAAAAAAAGATTTTAATAGAAAAAGTTACAAAAACATTAAAATAAATACTACATAAACAAATAAAGTGCTACAACAATGCCTTTGAAGTTAAAATTAAAAAAAAAAATGGTCTTGCATTTCTTTTTAAAAAACGGCTTTTGACGTGGGGTTTTATATACAATTATTAAAAAAGCGAAAAAAAGAAATTAAAAATTTTCACTCGACTTTTTTTTTTTTTTAAATTCTCCTTCCTTGAAGGGTTCTGCTATAAATTCTCCGCAGTCAAACCTTGACTGTAGGGAGTCATTTACTTGCATTTTCATTATCCCCTTTCACTGCTTAACCACCCCCTAGGACCAATCTCAATATTGCGATGATCTTCTTGACAATCGTTTTGGTTATTTCGAGAGAGGTGATTGACACTGGTAGATCATTTAGATGTTCAATGAGGCTCTTTTTGGTCACGCCCATCGCTCCCACTACTATTGGGATTATTGAAATATTTTCAATATCCCACATTCTTCTTATTTCATGTTTTAATCGAATGTATTTTATTTTTTCTCTCTTTCATATGCAGCCAAGTTGTTATCGAACGGCACTCCCATCTCTATTATGTAACATTTTTGTTCCGTTTTGTCTTTAAGTGCTTAAGCATGTGCCTTTTTAAGTTTACTTTCCAATTACATTCATAAAGGCAGTCAGAACATTTAAATAATTTTACGTTTGTGTGTGAATTAAGCATGTGTATTTTTAAGTTTCCTTTCTGATTACATTCATACGAACAGTAAGAACATTTAAATAATTTTACGTTTGTGTGTGTAAGGATGTGTATTTTTAAGTTTCTTTTATCATTACATTTATAGGAACAGTAAGAACATTTAAATAATTTTACGTTTGTGTGTGTAAGCATGTGTATTTTTAAGTTTCCTTTCTGATTACATTCATAGGAACAGTCAGAACATTTAAATAATTTTACGTTTGCATGTGTAAGCATGTGTGTTTTTAAGTTTCTTTTGTGATTACATTCATACGAGCAGTAAGAACATTTAAATAATTTTACGTTTGTGTGTGTAAGTATGTGTGTTTTTAAGCTTCCTTTATGATTACATTCATAGAAGCAGTAAGAACATTTAAATAATTTTACGTTTGTGTGTGTATACATGTGTGTTTTTAAGAGTCCTCTCCGGTTACATTCATAGGAACAGTCAGAACATTTAAATAATTTTACGTTTGTATGTGTGTAAGCATGTGTGTTTTTAAGTTGTCCTTTCTGATTACATTCATAGGAACAGTCAGAACATTTAAATAATTTTACGTTTGTGTGTGTATTAAGCATGTGTGTTTTTAAGTTTCCTTTCTGATTACATTCATAGGAACAGTCAGAACATTTAAATAATTTTACGTTTGTGTGTGTAAGCATGTGTCTTTTTAAGTTTCCTTTGTGATTACATTCATAGGAACAGTAAGAACATTTAAATAATTTTACGTTTGTATGTGTAAGCATGTGTGTTTTTAAGTGTCCTTTCTGATTACATTCATAGGAACAGTCAGAACATTTAAATAATTTTACGTTTGTGTGTGTAAGTATGTGTGTTTTTAAGCTTCCTTTATGATTACATTCATAAGAACAGTCAGAACATTTAAATAATTTTACGTTTGTGTGTGTAAGCATGTGTGTTTTTAAGTGTCCTCTCCGGTTACATACATAGGAACAGTCAGAACATTTGAATAATTTTACGTTTGTGTGTGTATACATGTGTGTTTTTAAGTGTCCTTTGTGATTACATTCATATGAGCAGTGAGAACATTTATACAACTTTATATTTCCGTGAATCAGCATATGATTTTTTAAGTTTGATTTCAAATTGCATTCATAACTGCAATGAGCGCACTTAAACTTTCTTTTGTTGTGTGTTTTTAAATGAGTCTTCAATTCAACTTTGCTTTTAAAACTAAAAGTACAATATCTGCAACTAAAATTTTCTACATGATACTTTTTTATGTTTTGTTGAGGCACTTCTACTCTCTGAGGTTTGCTTTTTGAAGTACTTTTCATTTCCAAATCTTTTCCTCCTTCAGCAGCATTGATCATGAGAGTCTGCAAAACAAATGAAAAAGAAAAAGGTAGAAAAAAATTCAAGTATTTTTATTAAAGTAGTTTTCAATTCTTCCTATTTTATTAATTTTAGTTTTTATAAAAGTTTAGAAGAAAAATAGTATTGTATTTAGGCCCGATAACTCAATTTTATCGCGAAAATAACGTAACTACGTTTTCTGAAGATACCTTCTGATAAAATTAAATATTTAGATGTCAACAAACCCGTTTTTGTAGTCTCCATTTGGTTTTCGACTTTTACGTGGTGTTTTATATAAATTCTTAATATTTACTTTAATATGTTAAAATATAATGTAATTTTCAAAATTATTTATTCATAAAACTTTATTTCATATAACCTTAAATAGAATCCTCATACATAGGTACAGTATATCAGTATAATATTGGAAATTAATCTTTTATATTGGTTACATTATTTAGTTGTTTTAAAACTTAAGATACTCTAAAATATATCCAAAATTAGGACATCCATTCTTGGATGGCAACACAATTTTTAAAAAATGAATCTGTTTACATGTGTTTGAGACTACTTGCTTATTACTTTGACAAGATAAAATATAACGTTACTCAGTGCAAACATTTTTAAAAAGGATCTTTCAGAACATCAATTTTTTAATATCTATGCCAATTTTGAGGAATTCTCTATGTAGTGCTCAGGAGTGGGAATTTTAAACTCCGGAATAAAATTAGCGTTAGCTAGCTTTTGACCCTAGACGAAGTCTACCATAGGATTGCTAATTTTTAAATATCTCACTGTTAGTTATAGAACAAGCTCATTAAGTACTTCTACCTGTTATTAATTTGACAAACTTATTTTGATAGTACTTGTTTTGCTTTCAGAGTTAGGAGATTTCAGCTCTGACGTTTGAATGGGAATCAATTTAAAAGGTCATTGATAAAATTTATCCAACAATATAAATTTTTTTATCTTAAAAAGTGTATATCCTAATATGTTTTTAGAAGCCTTTACTGTTGCAGTTGACAAATTTTAATGTTCTTGGTGAGTAACCTTCTTTTATGTTAAATTTTATTGTTTTAACTTTATGGGCTAAAATAATAGGCCAACTAGTTGGGTTCTAGATAATTATTTTTGTTCTTAAAATTTTGGTTGGGCAGCCACAGTACTGCTTTTTAACTCCTTTCTGCCTAACAGAAAATCCACATAATAATTAAGCCTATTTGAAAAAACTTCTTTCAACAACAAAACAATAATAATACATTAATAAATATTTTACCATTAATTCCTTGTGACTAAACTTCTTGAGATGCAGTAAAGGAAACTTTGAAGTCAAAATTTGTGCAAAATATTCTTCTTCGTCTGATTCAAAATGTGCTTTTAAACCCTTTTCATTTACTTTATTTAGCAACGAAGAAACATTTTTCACACTCATAAAGTTCTATAAAAGACATTGGAATAATAATTATAATAATAATAATAATAATAATAATAATAATAATAATAATAATAATAATAAAGAAAAGTAATGCATCCTGTTTTCTTAAGCATGTTTCCAAGGTGAACAAAATATAACACAAATGACTTAATAATAATTGATGACAGAACATACCCTTTCTTGTTGAGTTTCAAACTTCATGATCATGGCAGAATTATTTGATTTTATGACATTATTTTTTACCTTCTCTACATTAAAGACAAATTCCAAATAAGATTCTTTTGGCTCAGACTTTATAAAAGATGAATTTTCATCTAATTCTTTCTTTATATTTTCTGGTAAAGGGATGTTTGATTCATTGTGAGGAAAGTTCTGAAATAAAATGATTGGAATTGAGTATATACGGTTGTTAGGTTTAAACCATCATGGGTTTTTGGGTTTAAATCAACTTAAAAAAATTTATATATATATTTTTTTTGTTTTATAACGAAAGTGAAAATGAAAAGTAGCTTAAAGCAAAGGTTGAGGACAAAAAGGAGAGTGGAAGAAAAGTTGGGCAGAAAGCTAGCAGAAAATTTTAAGGAGAAAAGTAAAATGTTTAGGAAAGAAGTAAATAGGGCAAGAAAAGTATTGGGAGGAAGTGAAGGGTGAAGATGGTGAGTTTATACAATGAGAGAGAGAGAGGTATGAGAGATAACAGAGAAGGTACTTTAGTGATTTGTTAAATGGGGGAGAGTTATTGGAGAGGGGAAAGCAGTAAGGAATAATGGGGAGGAAGTGACTGGAGAAGAGGATAGTAATATTAGTATGGAGGAAGTAGAAGCAGCAGTAGGAAAGATAAAGAGAGAAAAGTTGGCAGGAACAGACAATGTATATGGGAAGATAAAGGAGGGAGATGTAGAGAGAAGTGGTTGACTGGTTAGATAGAAAAGAATAGAGTACCTCAAGAATGGAAGGATGTTTGCATGGTGCCTATATATAAAGGAAAAGGGAATAAGATCTTGTGTAGGAATTATAGGGGAATAAGTCAGTTGAGGAAGATATATAGGTGGATATTAGTAACAAGAGAACTCATAAAAGAATTGACAAGAGAGGGGGTAGGAGAGGAACAAGAGGGCTTTAAAGTGATGGGGATGTGTGGATCAGGTGTTTACACTGAAGATGGTTGGTGAGAAATTGCGTGAGAAAGATAAAGTGGGGTATGTATGTTTTTTGGATTTGGAGAAAGCATATGATAGGGCATGTAGGAGGAAGTTGTTCATAGTATTGAGGGGGGTGGGAAATGGGAGGGAGATTATTGAATTGGATCGAAGAGGGGGTAAGGGTGAAGAGAGAGCTTACTGATTGGTTTTAATGTAGGAGTGGGGTTGAGAAAGGGGTGTATAATGTCGCCTTGACTATTTAATCTGTTAATGGATGGTGTAGTCAGGGAAATGAATACTCACGGTTGTAAACCTTTTCCACTGTGAAGAATTTGTGATTTGTCTTCTACAAAGTCTCATCTGCTGTCTAACCCAAACTTTCACTACTACAAACATTCTTTCAAATTCAGGAAATCTCTTACTTTATTTCTTTCTTTCCCTATTTATATTCACTTACATACTTTCGAATGGAGTGTATCAACACAAGACTGCTCTCCAATTGAGAAATTTATTATGATGGGCTTCACAACCAATTTGAAAAATTTAAATAATTTGAATAGTAAATAAATATTTATATGGGAATAATTCATAATAAATAATTTTCTGAATAGGATAGGTAATATACTAAGAACCCACAGTTTTTCATATATATATATATATATATATATATATATATATATATATATATATATATATATATATATATATATATATATATATATATATATATATATATATATATATATATATATATATATAAAATTTTACCTGAAAATTTTGAGAAAAATCATATTCTGGAACTAATTCTTCTTTCATTATTTCAATTTCAGATTTGATATCCATTTTTACTTTTATTTTAAAAGAAATACCTTTAAATAATTAGCAATCTGTGAAGAAATAACAATTTGTGTCATTTTGAAATATTCTGATATTTCATATTTAACATTATTTTTTCATTAATATGTTGAATGCCATTATTATAGGCATTTATCCATTCCTAAATGTCAATATAATTTTGCTGCATATAACAATGAAAAAAAAATTCAGGAAATAAAAAACAAGTAGTGATGTAAAAGGATAAGGATAAGGTCAAATGTCTGACCTTTTCACAAAGCTCCAATATAAAAGGGATAAATAGTTTACTGACTAAAACACTTAATATAAGTAGTATTAGCTCAATATTGTTCTGTAAAGGTATTCATCTCATATTTTTAATTATTAATAGAATTAAATGTATTTTTTCTTTCAAACTTATAATAAATAGCATTTTGGATTTCTGAATCATTTCTAAGATTGGAATCAATTATAAGGGTGTACACATTCTGATTCTTGGACTACTTCGGTATTTGACTCACCTAAAGTGTGAAATTAGATCAATTTTGGAGCAAATTCTGATCTTGAAATCAAAACTTAATTAGAATCAAATTTAGAATTGAAATTTATTAAAAATTTCAAAATAAGGAAATAAGTTTTTGAAATGGAGAGGATAATTCATTCCATTTGTATTTAAAAAATAATGATATTCAAGAGATTTTGAAAGTAAAATACTGATGTCTGTCAGTTATGCTATATTATGTTAGCATTACATCAGTTTTTGAGAATTGTATAAAGATTTTAATTAACACTGAAGACATTCCCCATTTATAGGTAAATTCCACTGAATTTTGAATTTCTTAAATATCCAGGAAATTATGTTGTTTTTTAAGACATGTCTTTAGATCATATTTTTGTATTAATTGCCGAAGTCCAATGTTTTTAATAATAGGGGTTGAATATTTCAATATTTAAAGTTCTTGTATTTTATATTTTTTAAATAATGATATTCAGGGAACTATGAGAACTAATTATAGAGGTCTATGATTAAAGGCTCTATTTTCACAATACTAATTAGGGTTTTAGTGATTACAGTTGTAAAAATTCTTTATGTCAATGTTTTATGAATCAAATACAATCAAATTTACAGGTAAATTTAACTGATTCTATATTAGATATAAATTTTCAAAGAATTATAAGAGCTATTTTTCAAAGCCTTTCAGTCATTCAATTTTATAAATACGTACTTAGGGTCATGGTAATTATATATTTGAAATTATTGAACAAAGAAAAACAAACATATGATAACTATTACATTAATTATATATATATGGTCTCTTAAATTTTTTTTTTTTAAATTTTTAAATCCTGATTTCAGAAACAAAATCTTTGAGCTTGAGACAACTCAATTTTAATCATTAATATTTCCTTATGTAAGACTGATCTCATTTTACTTTGGGTTTTTGATCTAGTTATGACTGAACAAAATCATTTGACTACTTTAAAATAAAAATAACAATTCGGAAGAACATTTCTAAAGCATCATAAACAGTAAAATTAAAAGTCATTCTTTTAATATTTAGGACCTTTAAAAATCCCAATCCTTCACAAAAAAAAAAAGATATTAAATCATTAGAATGCTTAAGCAGATTCAAAAATGATTTCAGGTATAAATTGATTAAAAAAAAAAAAAAAAAAATTTTTATTTTATTTTAAAGTTGGTAAAAAAGTAGCTTATAATTTCATACTTCAACAATACAAAAATATCAAATTAATTGTGCCGACATTCTACCATATGGAAAGTTGTGGAGATAATACTACAAAATTTTAAATTTAATCCTGCCTTTTAAATATAATAAATCCATTACATTACATGGGTACTTGGTATGTCATGGTACAGTCCTCAAGGACAACTGTATGTTCTCTAATTCATCCCATATGGTTTAAATAGAGAGGTTTAGAGCCTTCTACAATTACCACTTTTAAAATATTTTCATTTAAATAAAGCCTAATTAAGTATCAAAAACTGCTTTTGAACAATATATAAAATAAATAAAAAAATGATTATAAAATAAATATGGTAAATAATATTATAGAAACCATCATTTTTAAATTTTGATTAACCACTAATTTGACATAAAATAGTATATAGTAATATATACTAATTATATAATGAAATAGGCCTATGCTGATATAAAGACCCAATGCTCATTAAATATTGATGTGAAATGAAAAACAAAAATTCAGTGAAAAAGTAAACTACTCACAGGGTCAAGGGTAATGGGGGAAGAACCCCTATAGATACAAATTTTTCTGCCATGTATTTAACTGGAATTGTCAAATTCAATATAGAAATCAAAATATATATAAAATTCAATTAAAAATAATATTATCATTATTGTGTTCATCAAAGACTACATACATATTTAAAGTACACTATATGTAAGAACAATGAACGATGGAGACATTTATGAGATAGAATGTGCTTCAGACATTCCTAACTAAAATTCTGCACATCATTTAAATTGGTGTACTTTAAAATTTTATGAGCACGACAACTTAATAATAACAAAGGGGGACATAACTGACTGATATAATGATCAAATTCCATTTTAGAAATATTTTTGCATGGGTTATAACAAAGGAGGAAATGAGTCCATCCTCTGAGAAGGCTCACCTTAATTGCCAATGTTTCTAATTTCCCATTCAGAAAAGACTTTAGATCAACATTTCTAAAATTGAATGATTGATGAATCAAGATAAGACCCCCACCATTTCCTTCCTTTCTATCCCTCCTAACAATATTATACTCTTTAAATCTGGGCTGAATTGAAGGTTTAAGCCAAGTCTCAGGTATTCCCACTAATAAGGGCTGATGTAAATTTATAAAATGCTTTAAATCTGGCAATTTCTTTAAAATAGATCAAGCATTCCATAAAATAATATTACTATTGGCCATAATAATCCAGACATGATGTGACCAGTGTAAAAATACCACCTCATACTGTAAACAAAGCTGCACTAAAATGACTTTTGTAAAGTATAGTTTGAGAAACTTTTGCCCAATAATAATTTTTTTTTATAAATGAAATTCCAAACTCCAAGGAACTGAAGTTGATTTCCTTCTTTGGGGACATTGATGTCCTGTTTTTTTTATATATATTTCATTCTGGGCCTCTAATGACTGTTTTGTGGGACCGTCAATACATTTCTGAGAGAACTATTGTGTAAATACTTAGAATTATTATCCCTTTTTTTACTTTTTGATGAGCAATTGTGAATACTCTTTTTCAAATTACTTGTTACACTCAATGTATCTTCTTCGTCAGAGATCTCCCAACTCAGAATCACTTACATCAGCAAGAACCTCTGCAAAAGTCTTTCCTGAGGAAAAAGGTTTGTTGAGGTGATGGTTTACATTGCTCTTACTGAGAGACTATTTGGTCATTTTATAGTAAGTTGAGGAGTCTGTTTTTCCTTTAGGGTTTAATTTTTGGAGTTCCAAAGTAAGGCAAGTTCTTGCTCCCCTTTTCCCCAGCATGATCTTTGGATATCTGTAAAGCTTTTTGAAAAACTGAGCATTGTCTATATTATATATTCCTATATTAATATTGATGTATTTTCTGATTATCTCCCTCCACCCAATTTCTTAAGCCATATTGTTACAAGTTACAGCCAAAAGCCAAGCTTTATGATGTTTGAAATCTATTTTTACTACCTGAAGTGCATTTTAATTTAGCAAATTTGATTTTCCAACCTAATTTTTATTTTCTTCAAAATACTATATATTTATAGTTTATATTTTAAATAACTAGGTAATAATTTGATGTAGCACGAACCTCTCCTATTTTCACTATATTGAAAATATGAACTCAAAATATGTTTACATGCATTCTACACATACTTTTTTTTCTCGGTCGAGTAATATAAATACATAATAAAAAGAAAAACCCCCCAAAAAATCATAAATAAAAATAGTATTTTTGCTGCAAAAACGAAGGGAACTGTCCGATAAAATTTTCTTCTTAAATAGATCTGGCAACGAGCGTTTCCGTATGTAAAAGCAAACGTGTCCGTTTTCTATGTAATGAAAGAGAAAACGGCAAACTATTTTTGTCTTATACAAAATTTTGTGTT
>SEYY01004890.1:0-35000 GCA_009176605.1 Armadillidium nasatum | reverse complement strand
GGGCGTAGCTAAAGTATCTTGTTTGAAAGATGATTGGACAAAAATTTAATCTTAATATTAGACCCATGTTAGTTTGAAAAATGATCAAAAAGGTGCATTATTTGTGTCCACAATTTTATGCTCACTGAATAGAGAATTTATGATTTTGATTATTATTATTATTATTATTATTATTATTATTATTATTATTATTATTATTATTAATATTATTATTATCATTATTATTATTATTATTATTATTGTTTGCTATCTTAATTATTGTAATAACTAAATTTACAAATATTTTAGTGTTATTATTGTTATTAAGTATTTTTAATTGTTATTTTTATTATTATTTTTTGTAGGTTAAGATTACCACTTTAAAAAAATTATAGTACTCAATGCTTGTTTCTTAGTTATAAACTTCATTATATATAATGACTGATATTAATTTTTATAAAAATTTAATGGGTTCAAAGGACGAATTCGTCCCCAGAATTCCATTTCAGTATTGTTTTAATACATTATAAAGTATACGATATTTTGTTTATGAACTGTAACTGGAAAAATAAATAAAGATTAAAGATCATTATTCTGCTTGATTGAATTATGTGCATCATATTAATATTTTATCTGTTATTAAATTAACATATGTTTAATACTTATATAGTGTTAAACTTTAATATTTATATTGTATTAAACTTTAATATTTATATAGTATTAAACTTTAATATTTATATAGTATTAAACTGTAAGATTCAATGGAAACCACTTGTTTTTCCTTAGTAGCCCCTTTTCAGAGAACTTAACAGCAAAATTATAATAATTTTTATTTTATTCAGTAGTGTAGAACATAATGTAATTTCTAAATCTGTAATTGTAGTTTCCTTTGAAGAGAAAATTTGAGAAATTATTATTATTATTATTATTATTATTATTATTATTATTATTATTATTATTATTATTATTATTATTATTATTATTATTATTGTTTATTATTATTATTATTATTATTATTATTATTATTATTATTATTATTATTATTATTATTGTTCCTATTATTATTATTATTGTTATTATTATTATTATTATTATTATTATTATTATTATTATTATTATTATTATTATTATTATTATTATTGTTCCTCTTATTATTATTATTATTATTATTATTATTATTATTATTATTATTATTATTATTATTATTATTATTATTATTATTATTATTATTATTATTATTATTATTATATTTTTATTATTATTATAATAATTATTATTATTATTATTATTCCTATATTATTCTTAAAATTATTATTATTATTATTATTATTATTATTATTATTATTATTATTATTATTATTTTTATTAAAATAAAAATAATAATAATAATAATTATCATTATTATTATTTTCATTATTTTTATTATAATAAAAATAATAATAATTATCATTATTATAATTATTTTTATTGAATTTCACATTTATATTAGCCGAATCAGCGAGAGGAGAAGCTTCCAGTGATGGTTTTCATTCATGGTGGAGGTTTTGTGTCCCTTGGAGCTCCTAATTATTCTCCATATGTTCTTATGAACAGAGATATTCTTCTTGTTGTCATTCAGTACAGGCTAGGAATATTCGGTAATTAGTTACAAGCTATTGAATCCCTGTTGATATTGATATATATATATATATATATATATATATATATATATATATATATATATATATATATATATATATATATATATATATATATATATATATATATATATATATATATATGTGTGTGTGTGTGTGTATGAAGGTTTACATAGAGACTACTAGATTCGAAAAATTCTTATTACATTTTCAACTAATCATCGATCGAAATAAACCGGTTCACAGTAATTTAAATGTTTATGTAATAGGAAAAAAGGAAGATAGAAGAAGGAAGAGTGTTTGATAATTCGACAGTATTATTATTATTATTAATAAGAATAAGAATAGCGGTTAAGTCTGGGAATAGAGATTTGGGAAGAGAAAGAATGAAACTGTAGAGATAGCGCGAACTCTCCTCAAAGAGGAAGAATTCGATTAGAAAGTATCTTTGGTAATAGATATAGTAAAAGGACATTTTTGAAATAGTTCGAAGGTACGAAAGAAATAATGAGAACAGAAGAATTAATAGGACGAAATGGTTTAGATTTCAATCTTTCTAGAAAGTATGTGAAATTGGAATCACCTAAAGTTCCAGATGCATACTCCATATAAGGACGAACATCACCCCTATATAGAGAGCAAGCAACTATAGGATAATGGGAGGAAAGGCAGTCAGATACCAAGAATGTTAAGAATTGATGAAATGTGGACGAGTGCTTTCGAAGAAGATGTTGTACTTGAATGGAAGATTATACCAGGTAGAAACAACCATATTTCTTTCCCTTGAACCAGAGATATAAGAAAAGGCAGAGTTCGATTGCTGAAAGGCCACCCCTCAAATATTATTAGTGGTTGGAAGGCTTTCTGCCCTGACAGAGATAACGAAGGATTGAGTCTTTGGCATATTAGAAGATAGGTGGTGAAATGACAGAGAGAGATTTTCATAAATAAGAAGTGCAAAAGAAATTGAGCATAAAACAAAACCATAAGGAACTTCACTATTGATAGATTTGAAAGATTAGCTGTGACAATCACCCATATATATATATATATATATATATATATATATATATATATATATATATATATATATATATATATATAAGAGAAAATCATAGAAAGTTTAGAAATCTCATTTTGTGATAAACTCTATCGAATAATATCGATATGTCTATAGGCTCATAGCAAAAGAGTATTTAAAATGCCAAGAGCATTGGACCAAGAATCGGAGGAAAGGTAAAAATCATCGGTCGACCATTCCTTAAGAAAGCTTTGCTGGCGGTCTAAGATATGATTGTAATAATTGGATTGTTTCCAAATTTTACTGTTTAAACGATGACTCTCACTGACCCATCTTAAACACTTCTACTGTGTCTTACGACAGGCCGGCAGGTCACATCCTCTTATTTATTGAATGACTGACATTTTGTTGGCACTGTGAATTGGAAAACGTTAAGGAAGTTCTGGTACAACTGAACACAATTTTTTACACAAGAAAATTAATTTAAAAAAATTAAATTAAAAAAATTTAAAATTAAAATTTAGAATAATAAAAATCTACGGTTTCTTCCCAATCTGTTTTTGTTTTCTTTCAAAATGTGTTGATGTATGCAGAAAAAAAACTTTTTTCCTATTTAAAAATAATAAAAAATAAAAATAACGTGACACGCTGGTGGGTCACATGTCACTTTGGGCTAACCCAGAATCTGACAGAGCGAACGAAAATGTAAAAACATAGCTATATTGCTGATGGTGGTTCCGCTTTCTTGAATATACATTATATATATATATATATATATATATATATATATATATATATATATATATATATATATATATATATATATATATATATATATTATATATATATATATATGTTCACATTAATTAAATGTACAGGATTTTTGTCGACGGAAGATTCAGTGATCCCTGGCAACATGGGACTAAAAGATCAGCAATTGGCACTAAAATGGATCAAGGAAAACATCGAATCATTTGGAGGAGATTCGAATCGAATAACGATCTTTGGAGAAAGCGCAGGCGGAGCTTCAGCTCATTACCATATTTTGTCACCAGGTTCAAAAGGTGAGTTTTTTTCAATTTAAACTGCAATAACATTTGATTAAAAAAAAAAAAAAAAAACTTAAAACTAGAGATCATATTTTTTCACTAGGTCTCTTCAACCGTGCAATACTTCAGTCTGGTACAGCCTTCTGTCCTTGGGCCTCTAACATAAATCATAGGAAGTTCGCTATCGAGGCAGGTCGGGAATTTGGCTGTAGCATAGACAATGGAACTGAAAAATACCTGGAATGCATGCAAAATGTCAACGCACGTTATTTGATTTTAGCTGCAGAGAAAACTAATGCAAGTTGTTAATTTCTATTTTTGTGTATATATATATATATATATATATATATATATATATATATATATATATATATATATATATATATATATATATATATATATATATATATATATATATATATATATATATATATATATATATATATATATATATATATATATATATATATATATATATATATATATATATATATATATATATATATATATATATATATATATATATATATATATATATATATATATATATATATAATATTCCCAACGATTAGTAACAACTGATTTGGGAACCTTCACATACTCCTGATTGTTCTAATCAATTCTGAAACTCTCTTGACCTATGCTACATTGCTAGTCCTTTTCCTCATAAATACACCAACTTTACCACTATTTTTAAATCGTCACAGCCTTAAATATCTTAATTTTAATGTTTAATCTCCATTTATCCTATTCTACAATTAATATATCTTCTGACACTTTAATGGGGTTTATTGTAGGTCTTTGAGTCACTTTTTCACTGGATATCGATGAAGATAGATTGCTTTGACTCTGAAGACTCTTCCACCTCTGCTGATAATTTGGAAACTGTAATTGCCGATATGATGAGTAGGCTCATTTCTTCTTCGTCTAAATCTTTTTTTACTCAAAATCAATAGTTTATATCCAGTAGCTATCGAGAGATAAAAGAAACTCCTGCTCACCTATCAATCTCGCAAATTTCCATTCAACTCGGGATTGCTGTAGGGATATTATTCGACTAGCAAAGCGGACTTTCACTAAACTAATGTGCGCTGACCTCCTTAGATCTACAAGTATTTTTAGCTTCTTGCCAAAACATCTCTAACAACATCAGAAAATATCTTACCCATTCTTATTCGCTCAGTTGGTTCTGTTACCAATCTCCAATTGAAAACCTGATCTCTTTGGTCTCCAATCTTCCTTTGCAAATATCTTACCCATTCTTATTCGCTCAGTTGGTTCTGTTACCAATCTCCAATTGAAAACCTGATCTCTTTGGTCTCCAATCTTCTTTTGCAATCTTCCTTCTACTACTCCTCCTTTCAGGTGACTTGCGTCTCACCAGTCCTGTCATGAATCTTTGGCCTCCGTTTTTCTCTAGTTTAACCATGAATGACTCCAGCAATCTTGTTTCCACATCTTTAATGTGACATATGCCTTACTTGTCGAGTTCATGAATTCCTGAAAATCTAAGAAATTTAGCAAGACAAGAATTACTGAGGGCATTTTTCCCAAAATTTTGATCTAGTGCGCTTCTGAGCTAATGCCATTCTTAGTTCAATTATACTCTTTGTGCCTCCATTTAAGGAATTTATCACATTGTTAGAAGTGCACATAAGTTCAACCTATTCCGAAGAAAAATCTGTTTTTATCCTTCTAATTATCTACTTTAAGCTCATATCTTCATTCTGAGTAAGATCTTATAACCATGTTTGATTCATCTTGTATTATTTTCCCTTATTTCCTACCTTCAATAAGAAGACTTTCGGAGCTTGATTCCAAATGAAATTTTTTTATCCTATTTCACAGATATTTGATCTTCTATCCATTTGGATATAGGAAGTTTTTCATATTTGCACTTCACATATCTAAGGCATTTAATAGGGTATGAATTGAGTCTGTTCTTCAAGATCCCCTTCTTTAGGTTTCTTCTTTCCCTTTCCTAACTTTTGTCTACCTTTCAAATTGTTTCATATCAACAGCTATTGATGAGATGAATTCTTCCTCTATCTTTGTCAAAAGTGGTATTCCTGAAGGTTTTGTTTTGGTTTTCCAACTCTATTCTTTCTTTTCATTAACTATTTCTCAGATGCTCATCTAACCCTCTTCGTTCATATACCGGTGAAATGACACAATTCTTTTACCTGTTTCAAATCTTTTCAATCTTTTGTACCTTGAGTTGTCTCCCTCTTAATATTTCTGGATTTGTTCTTGTTTATCTGGATGGAATATCCTAGAGGGTCTTCTCATCATTCTGACCTTGTAAAGTTGAACTCAACTTCTACAAACTCTCTCACTTTCTAACTTTTATATCACTTTAGATGGTTATTTCCTCTCTCCTCTTGAAAGTATAAATATCCTAGACCTTGACATTAGCAAAAACGTATTCTGCAAGTAAGTTTTCTGACGTCCTAATATCAAAGATATATCCAAATTTCCACTTACTTTTAAATTGTGTTCTTCTTTATTATGACAGAGTTTTTGAAATTTTAATTATTTTATTGTTTTAGATTGGGAAATATATATATATATATATATATATATATATATATATATATATATATATATATATATATATATATATATATATATATATATATATATATATATATATATATATATATTTACTTTTAAAGTTTGCTCTTCCAGGATTCGAACCCAGACCTCTTGGATGGTAAGCAAAAGTGTTACCTCCGCGCCAAGGCAGGACCAAAGGAAATCGTCCTGGAAGGCTCATAAATAAGTGTTACTGCAGATCCCCCAGCCAAGCGAACTCCCCAGACTGAACTCTGACAAAGAGCAACAAGGTCAAATTCTATCCTCTCCTTTCACAGTTATATAAACAAACATTAAAAACCCCTACAATGCTTGTGGAGTTATAATTTATTAAACTTTTAAAGTCTTCTCTACCAGGATTCAAACCCAGATATCTTGGATGGTAAGTAAGAATGTTATCTCCACGCCAAGACAGTACAAAAGGAACTCGCTCTGAGAAGGCTCTAAAACAACTGTTAATGCAGATCTTCCCTCTATATATATATATATATATATATATATATATATATATATATATATATATATATATATATATATATATATATATATATATATATATATATATATGTATATATATATATGAACAGATTATGGGGTTCAGTCCATATTACGTACTTCCTGGAGTAGATGGAGAATTTATTGATGAAGCTCCAGAAATTTTGATGAAGAAAAGAAAATATAACAAAGTCGATATTATTCAAGGGATCACCAGAGACGATGGAGGATTAGACTTAATGTGTAAGAATTTTAAATGTAGTAGCTCCCTGATGAATACCGTAGGGATTCTTAAAATATACATATATTTTACGTTACTTTTCCCTTCTCACAATATACATATGTAACGGAGTTGGAATAACTCCTCGCCACCTCCCCACTGTGCCAAATGAGGAATCTGTTAAAAGGTATTAATTCAAATATGCCAACAAGAAAAAAAGGCGTTCCTTATGACCTGGAATCCTTCGCCTTAGAAGGAATGTAGAGCGGGAAAACGACATTTAGTTCGGCATCACAGCGAGCCTTGGTAGGAACTCAAGTTCTGTAAATTTCCATAGGCGAGTAGAACGAATTCCTAATTACTAACCGGTATTATTATCACAAGTAATAAACATTGAAGATTTTAAAAGTGCACAATCCTGGGCTAAACCTTATTTTTGTGTTTTATAGGATTATCAAATTGTTTTGTCCGAAGCAATTGTTGCTTCTCATATATCATTTCATTTTGCATCTGCATGTCTTAATAAAGAAAACAATGGATCATTAAGTGTTTGAGATTATCCATATATATATATATATATATATATATATATATATATATATATATATATATATATATATATATATATATATATATATATATATATATATATATATATATATATATATATATATATATATATATATATATATATATATATATATATATATATATATATATATATATATATATATATATATATATATATATATATATATATATATATATATATATATATATATTTGGGATTTGGTGGCCTCCGATGATTGGGATGGTGTGGCCATGACACGGCGTCCGGCTTGCCTCGGTGCACGGTCTTCTTTTTTCATTAATTTCTGCAACATTCGCGGTCTTTATCTAATTTCCCCTTTGTTGAACACCATCTCTCTTCTTCTAAACCTCATCTCTTGTTTCTGACAGAAACTCAGGTGCTTGAGTGTGCTGACAGCAAACCTTATTTTGTTATCTTCTACTGTCTCTATCCTCAATTTTCAGCCAAAGGCGAATGTTGCCCATATGCGCGCAACGATGTTATTTGCTCTCGTGTCTCTAATTTGGAGTCTCCTGAATTCTCTACTTTATGGCTTAAAGTTTCTTGCAATTCTACTACTAAATTTATTAGTTCTGTTTATTTATCTCCTAATTCTACTGACTATTATAAATTCTTCGTATTCAAACTCCAAAATAGAGCAAATTCTATTTTCTCCTTTCTCCGAAATCACCATTTTAGATGATTTCAATGTTCACCACCGTCAATGGCTTTCATCTAGTTCTTATGATCCAGCCGGTGAACTCACCTACAACTTTTCTATCCAGAACAACCTTGAGCAGATGGTGCAACTCAATACCCGTATCACTGACCATCTTGGTGATGAACCCAACATTTTGATATTTTCCTAACTTCTTATCCTTCTCCTTACAGTGTTAAACTCTTTCCTCCTGTGGACTTATCCGATCACCTTTTTATCTCCGAATCTTATTATGTCTCTTCAAGTCTTCCGCAAGAAAGGCACCCGCCTTCGGCGAGGAGACGTTTCTGGCGCTTCGGTGATGCTAACTGGTCTAACTTGCGATTGTACTTCTCTGATTTCCCATGGAATGATTATTGCTTTCGTGGGAAAGGTCCCTCCGAATGTAGTGAGCACATAACTGAAGTGATTCTCTCTGGCGTGGAGGCGTTCATTCCATATTCTTTCCTTTCTACAAAACCTAACAAACCTTAGTTTTACTCCACTTTTTCTCACACTATCCGCCGCAGAGATGCAGCCTACAGAGATTACCGTCGTCTTCAAACCCTTAAACTCATGTAACTTATATTTCATCCCGGAATTGTGCAAAATCTATTCTTCGAGATACCAAAATCTCTTTTCTCCGTCGCAAATGCAACAATCTTTCTGGTTCCTCTTCCTCTCACCTTTTCTGTTATTTTGCAAAAAATGTCAACTCTAACTTAGCTTCTTCCTCTTTCCCTCCTCTAGTTTCTTCTCATGGCACAACTGTCATTTTATATTCTACTAAAGCTGAACTCTTCGCTCAAATCTTTGCTTCTTACTCTACCTTAGACGATTCCGGAGCTATTCCTCCTCCTTCAACCCCCTCCAACTCATTTATGCCTAATATTATAATTTCTTCTAAAAATGTCATTTCTGCTCTATCTGAGCTTAACACTAAGAAGGCGTATGGTCCTGATGGTATTCCTCTTGAGATTCTCAAGACTTGTACTTCCGAGATTGTACAATGCCTTGGTAAACTATTTCGCCTTTTCCTCTCTACTTCGGCCCTCCATTCTTGCTGGAAACGTGCGCTTATTCAACCTGTGCCGAAGAAGGGGGACCCCTCTCAGCCTTCTAACTATCGTCCTATTTCTTAAAACTTCGTTCTCTCTAAAGTTTTCGATTTTATCCTTAATAGGAAGATTAAAAACATCTAAATTTTTTTAATCTTATCTCTGATCGCCAGTTTGGTTTTCGTAAAGAACGTTCTATTGGTGATCTTCTTTCCCTACTCCCTGACTCTTGGTCCTCCGCTCTCTGGGGTTTCGGTGAGTCTTCCGCTCCGGCGCTAGACACATCGAAAGCTTTCGATAGAGTCTGGCACAAAGCGTTGATTTCCAAACTTCCCTCTTTCAGAATCTATCCTTCTCTCTAATTTCCTTTCCGGTCGTTCTATAGCAGCTGTTGAAGAAGGCCACCGTTCTTCCTATAAATCTATAAATAGTGGTATTCCTCAAGGATCTGTCATATCCCCAACTCTTTTTCTAATTTTCATCAATGATCTTCTCTCTGTTACTTCGTCCCCTATACACTCCTATGCCGATGACTCCACCCTTCATTGTTCCTTTCAATTTGAAAGTTGTCCCTCCAAACAGCAGTTGATAGATTCAAGAAGGATGGCCTTGGAGCAACTGACCTCTGATCTTTCTCGTATTTCAGATTGGGGCAGAGAAGCCATGGTCCTTTTCAATGGTCCTTTCTACTAGACAAAATCTTCCACACAACTATAACATCTTCTTCGAAAACGCGGAACTCAAACCTTCATCTGTTCTCAATATTCTCTGTGTTTCCTTTTCTCGTGATCTTTCATGGAAAGATCACATTACTTCTCTCTCTAAACAAGCTTCTATGAGGTTGGGTGTTCTGAGGCGCCTTCCTGGTTTTTTTAAGCCACTCCTGTTGCTTGTTATGTATAGGGGTGTTGTTTGCCCCTGGATGGAGTACGTCTCGCATATCTGGGGTGGTTCCACACATACAGCTCTTCTTTAAATTTTGGAGTCTAGGGCTTTAACTCTCTCCAATCTCTTTCTTCCCGTCTAGTTGTTGCGTCACTCTCTCTATATTATCGCTATTTAAACGGACATTGCTTTTCTGAGCTCTTATGTCGCATACATTCTCCATTGAGAAGGACTCGTGCGACACGACTTCCTACACAGTCTCATTCTTTCTCTGTCTTACTCTCAGACCACAGACTTAACTGCTATGTTCAATCTTACATATACTCTATTGGTAAAGTCTGGAACACACTCCCTTTATCTGTTTTCCCAACTTCCTTTGACTTGCACACTTTTAAACGCCGTGTATCGTGTCACGTCGGCCATTAGCGACCAGATTCCGAATTCTCCCCAACTCTGGTTGAATTTGGTAAGCCATCGGCCTTTGCCCACTAGAGGAGACAAAATATATATATATATATATATATATATATATATATATATATATATATATATATATATATATATATATATATATATATATATATATATATATATATATATATATCTCCTTTGCTTCATTACTTTCAGATGATTATTTGAATCCCACAAGAAGGGAGAAAATCAACAAAGAATTTGAGAAATTGGGTATACTTTCTTTATACCTTCAGAGTGAAACAAATTCATCACAATTGGCGCGACGAGTGTACCAGTATTATTTACAACGTGAAAATATTACAATAACAAAGAATGACGAGAAGAAACTTCTTGAGGTATATATATATATATATATATATATATATATATATATATATATATATATATATATATATATATATATATATATATATATATATATATATATATATATATATATATATATATATATATATATATATATATATATATATATATATATATATATATATATATATATATATATATATATATATATATATATATATATATATATATATATATATATATATATATATATATATATATATATATATATATATATACGTCTCTGATGAGTAAAGGCCAGTGGTCTACCAATTTTCCCCAGAGTTAGGGGATTATCAAAGATAGAGTCCATTTACTGGCCGTAATGTCCCGATATACATGCATATGTCAAAGGAAGCTGGAAAAATAGGTAATTTGAGTGTGTTCCAGATTTTAGCAATACAGTACATGAATGGTTGATCATAGTGGTTAAGTTTGGGGTCATAGAGTTGACAGAGAAAGAATGAGTCTGTGTAAAAAGACAGGTCGCAATAGCTTTTTTTCAGTGAAAAGGGTATGCGAAAGGAGAGTTCTGAAGAGCAGTGTACGTTGTAATAGTAATAGCATAAAGGGAGTAACTCAACAATTCGACTTGAAGAAAGAGACTGCAAGGAGCTAGTTGAAGCGAAGGATCTGATATGATGAAAAAAAAATTAAACCTTTTAAATTAGAGATGAATGAGTGGAACCACCCCAGATGTGTGGCATACTCCATACCGGCCCAAACAATTCCTATAAAGTGCAAGTAACTGGAGAGGCGTGAAAGAATTCTAAAAACGCCTCAGAATATTCAACCCCTTTTAGAAAGAGAAGTAATGTAATATTTTCAAGAAAGATCAGGATAAAATGATACACCAATAAATTAAGAGCAGATGAATGTTTGAGTTATGTGTTTTTGAAGATGCCATAGTTTCTAAGGCTGTGTCGAGTTGAAAGAAGGAGGAATTGAGTTTATGAGGCATTGAATGTTTTTTCTTTTTCAATTTGAAATATGAGAAAGATTAGAGGTTAGTTTTTTTCCAAAGCTACCCTCCTTAATTAACAGTTGTAGGTAGGGGAATCTTTCCGGAATACGAATGGACAGGGGATGAAGCAATATAGAGAAGGTCATTAATGAAAAACTGAAAACGTTGGTGATAGGACAGATTCCTGAGGAACACCACTATTAATAGATTTACAGGATGAAAGGTGGCTGGTTGCAACAGCTGTTATTGAACGACCGGAAAGAAAATCACAGAAGACTACAGAGAGAAGGATAGATTCCGAAAGAGGGAAGTTTGGAAATCAAAGCTTTGTGCCAGATTCTATCGAAAGGTTTCCATATCTCCAGCAAGACAGCAAAAGATTCAATGAAATGACTAAGAGTGGAAGACCGAGAGTTAGAAAGAAGAAAAAGAAGATCACCAGTAGAGCATTCTTTACGAAAGCCATACTTGGAATCAAAGATAATATTAGAAAAATTATCATGTTTAGAAATATTCCTGTTTAGGATAGATGCAAAAACTTTTGAAAGAACGGAAGTTAAAGAAATAGGACGAAAGTTAGAGACTTGAGAGGGGCCCCCCTTTATAGGATAGACTGAATGAACACATGTTTCCAGCATAAAAGAAAAATCGAAGTAAAGAGACATAGACGAAAAAGTTTAAGAAGGTAGGGTGTAAGCTCAGAAACACAGGTTTTAAAACCTTAAGAGAAATTCCATCAGAGAGTACGCCTTCTTAGTTTTAAGCTCAAAGAGAACAAATATTACATATTTAGAAGAAGTTATACTATTAGGCATTTGTAAGTTCGAGGGGGTTGAAAGAGGAGGTATAGTTCGAGAATCTTCTAAGGTGGAACTAGAGGCAAAAGTTTGAGCGCAGTTTAACTTCAGTAGAAAGCAAATGGCAGTTGTTCCATCAGAAGATGCAAAAGGAAGGAAAGAGGAATAAGCTAACTAAGAGTTAACATATTTTACAAAACTGTCAGAAAGGTCAAAAAGATTTTTGCATTTTCGAAGGAGAAATGAGTGTTACGAAATAAAGATTTAGCATGATTCTGGGATGAAACATATGTTACAAATGTTTTAGGAGCTTGAAGACAACAGTAATCTCTGAAGGCAGAATCACTGCGGCGAATGAGAACAAGCAGAGTGATACCAAGGTTTATTAGGTTTAATTGATAGGTAAGAACATGGAATATACGCCTCCATGCCGCTGAGAATCACCTCGGTTATGCGATCTTCACATTCCGATGGATCCGACTCACGGTAACAGTAATCATTCCATGGTAAATCAGAGAAGTAGAACCACAAGTCAGACTAGTTATCAACAACGAAGTGGGAGAAACGTCTCCTCGCCGAAGGTGTTGGCTGTTCTTGCAGAAGACTTGAAGAGACAGAAAAAGATACAGAGAAAAGAAGATAATCGGATGGACACTTTAGAAGGAAAGAGTAGCTTAACAGTATAAGGAGAAAGATAAGAAGATAAGAAAAGATCAGGTATGCTGGGTTAATCATCAATACGGTCAGGGATACTGGTAGGAAGTTGCATCAACTACTCAAAGTTGTTCTGAATAGAAAAGTGGTAGACAAGGTCACAAGCTGGATCATGAGATCTAGATGAAAGACATTGGTGTGATGAAGTTGAAATCACCTAATATAATGATTTCGATGAAGGAAAGAAAGAATGTGCTATATTTTGTAGTTTAAATAGTAGAAGAATTTTTTATAGTCAGAATAATTACGATATAAATAACCAGAATATATAAATTTTGTTGTAGAATTGTAAGATTTTATAAGAACTTAAGCTGTAAAGTAAAGAATTCAGAAGACTTCAAACCAGAGACCAGAAAACAAATCACATTGTTGAGCACATATTAGAAACATCCGCCTTTAGCTAAAAACTGAGGATAGAGACAGTAGGAGGTAACTGAGTAGGATTTGCTCTGAGTTTCACTTAAAAAAATATATAAGGTTTAGAAGAAGAAAGGTGTTGATCGACAAAGTGGAAATTATGAAAAGACCGCGAATGCTACAGAAATAAATGAAAAAAGACCGTGCACCAGGGAAAGCCGGAAGCAATGTTCTGCTGACACCATCCCTATAATCGGAGGCAGCCAACTCCCAAGTGATTAAGGGGTAAAATGTAAATGAAGGGCATTGTTCGGATGCAGCCCCTCCAATCATCTCCAAAGTAGTTTTTTGTTTCAATGTAATGTGCGAATAAATATAAGTAAAAGTGTAGAAACATATGAAGAATGTGAGAGGGTGTAGTGGGAGCATAGATACTCCAATATGAGTCATCAAGGGCACACTAGATACACTCTGAGAAGGTGAAACGCCAAAAGAAACGAACCATATGGTAAAAAAGTGAAACAGAATAGTCTAGCCCATCCAAGCACTTCGCTGGGTAAGTTCAGTAGGGAGTACTTACATCACTACGGACGACAAATCGTCCTCCTCCTCTCCTCCTATATAAATATATATATATATATATATATATATATATATATATATATATATATATATATATATATATATATATATATATATATATATATTATGTCTCCTCTGGTGGGCAAAGGCCAGAGGCCTACCAATATCCACCAGAGTTGAAGATCAATTGAAATCGGGTTGCTAATGGCCGACGTGACCCGATACACGGCATTTAAAAGTGTGCAAGTCAAAGGGAGTTGAGAAAAAGATAAAGGGAGTGTGTTCCAGACTTTACCAGTTGAGTACATGTAACAGTGAGCATAGCGTTTAAGTCTGAGGTCGAAGAGTTGGACAGAGAAAAGATGAGACTGTGTAGAAAGTCGTGTCGCACGAGCCCTTCTCAGTGGAGGAGGTATGCGACGTGAGTGTTCAGAAAAGCAAAATCCGTTGTAACAGCGATAGTATAGAGAGAGTGACGCAACAATTCGACGGGAAGAAAGAGATTGGAAAGAGTTAGTAAGAGCGGGAGAGTTGATAAGACGAAAAGCCCTAGACTCCACCTTTTCAAGATGAGCTGTATGAGTGAAACCATCTCAGATATGCAAGACGTACTCCATACAGAAGGCGAACAACACCCTATACAGAGCAATCAACTGGGGTGGCGTAAATATAACTACAAAGGTGCCTCAGAACACCCAACCTCTTGTTTAGAGAGAAAAGGATGATCTTACCAAGAAAGATCACAAGAAAAGGAAACACCGAGAATATTTAGAACAGATGAAGGTTTGAGTTGAGTGTTTTCGAAGAAGATGTCATAGTTGTGTGAAAGATTTTGTCGAGTAGAAAGATGGAGGAATTGAGTTTCCGAGGCATTGAAAACGACCGTGTTTTCTCTGCCCCAATTTGAAATACGAGAAAGATCAGAGGTCAGTTGCTCCAAGACCATCCTTCTTGAATTTATCAACTGCTGTTGGGAGGGACGTTTTTCAAATTGAAAGGAATAATGAAGGGTGGAGTCATCGGCATAGGAGTGTATAGGAGACGAAGTAATAGAGAGAAGATCTTTGATGAAAATTAGAAAAAGAGTTGGGGATAGGACAGATCCTTGAGGAACACCACTATTTATAGATTTATAGGAAGAACGGTGGCCGTCTACAACTGCTGCTATAGAACGGCCGGAAAGGAAATTAAAGAGGCGGTCACAGAGAGAAGGATAGATTCCGAAAGAGGGAAGTTTGGAAATCAAAGATTTGTCTGGCGCCACAGCGAAAGACTCACAGAAACCCCGGTGAGCGGAGGACTAAGAGTCAGAAAGTAGGGAAAGAAGATCACCAGTAGAACGTTCTTTACGAAAACCATACTGGCGATCAGAGATAAGTTTAGAAGAATTGAGATGTTTCCAAATCTTCCTGTTGAGGATAGATTCGAAAACTTTAGAAAGAACGGAGGTTAAAGAAATTGAACGATAGTTATAGTGTTGAGAAGGGTCCCCCTTCTTCGGCACAGGCTGAATGAGCTCACGTTTATAGCAAGAATGGATGGTCGAAGTAGAAAGGCAAAGACGAAACAGTTTACAAAGGCAGGGTGGTGCAAGATCGGAAGCAAAAGTTTTGAAAACCGCAGGAGGAATACCATCAGGATCATACGCCTTCTTAGTGTTAAGCTCAGAAAGAGCAGAAATGACATCTTTAGAAGAAATTATAATATTAGGCATAAATGAGTTGGAGGGGGTTGAAGGAGGAGGAATAGCTCCGGAATCGTCTAAGGTAGAATTATAAGCAAGCGTTTAAGCGAAGAGTTCAGCTTTAGTAGAATGTAAAATGCAGTTGTTCCATCAGAAGAAACTAGAGGAGGGAAAGAGGAAGAAGCAAAGTTAGAGAACCAGAAAGATTATTGCATTTGCGACGGAGAAAAGAGTTTTTGGTATCTCGGAGAATAGATTTTGCACGATTCCGGGATGAAATATAAGTTGAATGGTATTCAGGGATTTGAAGACGACGGTAATCTCTGAAGGCAGCGTCCATACGGCGGATAGCACGAGAACAAGTAGAGTTAAACCAAGGTTTGTTAGGCTTAGTAGAAGGGAAAGAATATGGAATGTACGCCTCCATGCCAGAGAGAATCACCTCAGTTATTCGCTCAGCACACTCCGAGGGATCCCTCCCACGAAAGCAATAATCATTCCATGGGAAATCAGAGAAGTACAACCGCAAGTCAGACCAGTTAGCAGCACCGAAGTGCCATAAACGTCTCCTCGCCGAAGGCGGGGGCCGTTCATGCGAAAGACTTGAAGAGACAGAATAACATACGGAGATAAGAAGGTGATCGGATGAAACCAGAGGTGAAAAGAGTTTAACAGGATAAGGAGAAGGATAAGAAGTAGGTAAGGAAAAGATCAAGTATGTTGGGTTCATCACCAAGGCGATCAGGGATACGGGTAAGGAGTTGCACAATTTACTCAAGGTTGTTCTGGATAGAAAAGTTTAAGGCAAGTTCACCAGCTAGATCATGAAAACTAGATGAAAGCCATTGGCGGTGGTGAACATTGAAATCACCTAAAATGAAGATTTCCGTGAAAATAGAAGAAGATAGAATGTGCTCTATTTTGGAGTTTAATTAGTCGAAGAATTTTGGAGAGTTAGTAGAATTAGGAGATAAATAAGCAGTACAAATAAATTTAGTAGTAGAATTGCAAGAGAGCTTAAGCCATAAGGTAGAAAATTTAGGAGACTCTAAATTAGAGACACGAGAGCAAATAACATCTTTGCGCTCATATGCGCAACAACCGCCTTTGGCTGAAAATTGAGGATAGAGACAGTAGGAGGCAACAGAATAAGGTTTGCTGTCAGCACACTCAAGCAACTGAGTTTCGGCTAGAAACAAGAGATGAGGTTTAGAAGAAAAGAGATGGTGCTCGAGAAAGGGGAAATTAGGAAAAAGACCGCGAATGTTGCAGAAGTTAATGAAAAAAGAAAACCTTGCACAGGGGAAAGCTGGACGCCGGGTCATGGCGGCACCATCCCCATCATCGGAGGCCGCCCTCCCAAGTGATGATAGGGTGAGGGATGGATGAGGGGGTATTCTTTGGATGCCGTCCCTCGCAGCATCTCCGAGGCAGCAGCAGGTTTCGTCATATATATATATATATATATATATATATATATATATATATATATATATATATATATATATATATATATATATATATATATATATATATAATATATATATATATATATATATATATATATATATATGACGAAACCTGCTGCTGCCTCGGAGATCCTCATAAAAATTAACATCCGCATCCGCATTTTCGAAAATTCAACATCCGCATCCTCACTTGACAAAAATTCAATATCCGCATCCGCATCCGCAAATGAAAAAATATGACATGTGATCAGTCACTAATTATATATATATATATATATATATATATATATATATATATATATATATATATATATATATATATATATATATATATATATATATATATATATATATATATATATATATATATATATATATATATATATATATATATATATATATATATATATATATATATATATATATATATATATATATATATATATATATATATATATATATATATATATATATATATATATATATATATATATATATATATATATATATATATATATATATATATATATATATATATATATATATATATATATATATATATATATATATATATATATATATATATATATATATATATATATATATATATATATATATATATATATATATATATATATATATATATATATATATATATATATTATATATATATATATATATATATATATATATATATATATATATATATATATATATATATATATATATATATATATATATATATATATTATATATATATATATATATATATATATATATATATATATATATATATATATATATATATATATATATATATATATATATATATATATATATATATATATATATATATATATATATTTCTCCTAAAGACGTTTTTTCTGCTGTCTCACAGCTTAACACTAGCAAGGCGTACGGTCCTGATGGTATCCTTACTGCGGTTCTCAAAACTTATGCTTCGAGCTTGCACTATTCCTTGGTAAACTATTTCGTCTATGTCTTTCTACTTCAATATTCCCTTCTTACTGGAAACGTGCTCTCATTTAGTCTTTGCCGAAAAGGGGGGACCCCTCTTATCGCTCTAACTACGGTCTCATTTCTTTAATGTCCGATCTTTCTAAAGATTTCGAATCTATCCTTAACAGGAAGATTTGGAAACATCTCAATTCTCCTAATCTTACCTCTGATCGCCAGTATGGCTTTTGTAAGAAACGCTCTACTGGTGATCTTCTTTCCCTTTTCTCTGACTCTTGTTCCTTCGCTCTTCATAATTTCGGTGAATCTATTGCTGTCGCGCTGAACATATCGAAAGTTTTCGATAGAATCTGTTGCAAAGCTTTGATTTCCAAACTTCTTCTCCCCAACACTTTTTCTGCTTTTTATTGATAGCCCTCTCTCTCTCTTACTTCATTTCCTATTCACTCCTATGCCGATGACTCCAACTTTTATTGCATTCGTAATTTGAAAGGCACCCCTCCCAACAGCAGTTAATACAGGCAAGGGAGGTAGCCTTGGGCAACTGGTCCCTGATCTATCTCGCATTTCAAATTGGGGCAGAGAAAATATTTTTGCTTTCAATGCCACCAAAACTCAATTCCTCCATCTCTCTGCTTGACACAATCTTTCACACAACTATGATATCTTCTTTAGAAACACACAACTCAAACCTTCATATGTCCTTAAAATTCTTGGTGTTTCTTTTTATGTGATCTCTCTTGGAAAAATTACATTACTTCTCTTCCTAAACAAGCTTCTAAGAGGTTAGGTGTTGGTTTAGCATAGGAGTGGTATTGAGACAGGTGTGTAATGTCGCCATGTTATTTAATCCATTAATGGATTGTGTAGTTAGAGAAATGGAGAAAGAAGGGAAGGGTATTAGGTTGAGAAATATGGAGGGTGAATGGGATTTGAATGTTTTACTTTTTCCAGATGATGAGTTGTTGGTTGCAGAATCTGGAGAAAAGTTGAAAATACTTTTGGGAGAGTTTGAGGGGAAATGTTCTAACATGAGATTGAAAGTCATTCCAGCTAAGAGTAAAGTTATCAGTATTGGAGGTGTGGATGAGGAGATATAGAGGGAAGAATGGGGGGTGTAGAAATGGGGAGATGGAAACTTGTGGAGGTCGATGAATTCAAATATCTAGGAATGTTGGTTGAAGGTAAGGATGGGAAGGAAAAAGAAATAAAGAATAGAGTGCTCGAGGGAATGAAAGTGTTGGGGGGCCTAAGAGACGTACGGAGGAAAGGAAAAATTTCGAAAGAAATTTTGAATGTATATGTTTACATCCTGTATTGTATGTGTGTGAAACAAGGATGATAAGTGTTCTGGCGAGGAAAAGTTTAAATGTCTTTGAGATTAAAGGTTTGCGAGTGATAGATAAATTGAGAAAGATTGATAAGATTAGAAATGAAAGAATAAAGGAGATGTGTAAATGGAAGAAAGGTGTAGTTGATAGAGCGGAGGAGAGTCTGCTAAAGTTGTTTAGACATGTGTGTAGAATGAATGAGGACAGAATGGTGGACAAGGAAGGTACTTAGATCCAAGGTGGATGGGGGTAGGGGGAAGGGAAGGCCAAAGTGGAGATGGGAGGATGGAGTGAGAGAGATTTTGAGTGGAAGGAATTTGAGTTTTGAAGAGGGTAGAAGACTTGCGGTGAAGAGTGAGATGGAGGGTGGTGGTGAAAGGGGTTGAAAGGTAAGAATGGGTATGTTTGTAAGGGAATTGTGGAGGGCACCACCCCACAAAAGTAGGAAAGGTGATAATGAAATATATATAAAAAAAAATCACCTTCCCCCAGGTAGGACTAAGTCCTGTCAGTGGAATCTTTCGAGGAAGATCCCTGGGTTTCAAGGGCCCACGGCGGATACCGCTGGCTGGGCCAGGCCTATCGCGGATGCCGGAGATTATTCCCATCAGTGGCAAGAGCACTCCACTGATGTACTCGTTTAACGACTGAGTCATTCGGAGCTATGCGCAAGGAGAAATCGCTCACATTTCCCGCTCCGGCCAGGCCTCGAACCCTGGACCTCTCGTATATATATATATATATATATATATATATATATATATATATATATATATATATATATATATATATATATATATATATATATATATATATATATATATATATATATATATATATATATATATATATATATATATATATATATATATATATATATATATATATATATATATATATATATATATATATATATATATATATATATATATATATATATATATATATATATATATATATATATATATATATATATATATATATATATATATATATATATATATATATATATATATATATATTAGTGATGGCATACGCATTCGTATGCTCATCAAAATTAACATCCGCATCCGAACTTTTCGAAAATTCAACATCCGCATCCGCATCCGCATCCGCACTTTCTCCAAAATTCGACATCCGCATCCGCATCCGCAAATGAGAAAAAATTACATCCGATCTATCACTTATTATATATATATATATATATATATATATATATATATATATATATATATATATATATATATATATAATAATTTTGATGTGGTGAAGGCGGATGTTGTGAATATGTGGCAAATGGTTTTGTTGTCCTCTAGTTTTCTGGCTATAGATATATATATATATATATATATATATATATATATATATATATATATATATATATATATATATATATATATATATATATATATATATATATATATATATATATATATATATATATATATATATATATATATATATATATATATATATATATATATATATATATATATATATATATATATATATATATATATATATATATATATATATATATATATATATATATATATATATATATATATATATATATATATATATATATATATATATATATATATATATATATATATATTATATATATATATTATTATATATATATATATTATATATATATATATATATATATATATATATATATATATATATATATATATATATATATATATATATATATATATATATATATATATATATATATATATATATATATATATATATATATATATATATATATATATATATATATATATATATATATATATATATATATATATATATATACATAGTTTATAGGTTGCTCTTTTGATGACCAGGGATTATTCTCTTTTAGATGAATATTCGATATTTAGACGAATGTTTCCCACGCTCTTTCATGAAAAACATAAACCACTTCATTACGCTCTTTCATGAACCGCTTTGGTCGTGCACTACCTATTGGCTCTTTATCTGGACCCTTGATACTCCTCCCTCAGAGCGTTGTCACTATTGCCTTGCACTTCTGCAAGTGTTTCTTTTTTTTTTTTTTTACTTTTTTTTTTTTTTTTGAGGAGAGGAGCTCAGAATTTTGTCCTTATTTGAAACCCTTTCTGGGTCCAGAGGATCTCCCATTCTTATGCTTTCAAGGTTTTCGAATATGAAACTTCCCCTTTTTTAACCGATTTAAGGGCTAAATTTTTCACTTTTATAATTTCCAAACTTTTCCATTTTTAAAGACCCAAACTTTATTCTTTTGAAGAACCCAATTTTTCCTTTAAGAACCCAAAACATTTACGGTCCTTAGGCCAGTTGTTTAATTTCAGCCACTTTTAGCCTCTAAACCTAGAAACATGACATGATAAGATGATCACTCTTCATTATCCTCCTTCCGATGATCATCTTCGTGTTTGTGAAGTCATTCTGTATATGATAATTCATTCAATAATTCTTTGATTTAATGTATAATCTATACTTATTTATTTTAAATACATGATAAACAGGTGCATTTGAATTTTCTTTATCGGGCATTACCATAGCGCATGCACCTCTCAATCTTGTAGTTCATCTGATTTTCTCTTTCAGGTATAACTTTAAATTGATTTTTATTCTAGTTTTTAATTTTATTTGAATTTTATTACACTAAAACACATTAGGAACATAATCGTACAAGATGAGGAATATCGAAATACATGTATGTCTAAACATACAATGAAAAATAATCGAGATTTGGAATAAAGGTTTGATAGGCTTGAAATATGGCCCAAACTTTATTACTTTAATTCGTTTATTATGCAATTACTGACCACAAAATCCTTCACGTACAAATTTTTACACAATAAATTACTGATAATCTTATTTAAAATGCAATTTTGTAAATAAAAGCTAAAAAAAAAACTTGATAAATATAATAAATACGATATATCACTCATTAATTACAGTTAGGTTTCTGTACAAGAAAACACAATGTCCTAACGAGATGAATATTATAAAATAAAAAAAAATAAAAAAAAATAAAAAATAAAAAAAAACAAGTTACATAATTACGTAAACATAAAATATGGAGAACCAATAAACTTATTATTTTTTCATCTCTGAAACGAAAATCCAATATCCTTCACTGAGATTTAGAGGCGAAGTATTAAAGGCAATTTCTGAAACTGTTTCCAATTTTCTGAAACTAGTTCATCACATGTGAACACTCCTGAATTTTTTTTTTTTTTTTTTTTTAGCAATTTTTCTCTTTCTTTTCATAAAATAGTCAAATCCTACCAAAATGGGTTCTGAAACTAAAATATCATGTTAAAATCCTGTATTAGATCTTACTCTACTTACTCTTCATTAAAAGATATAAACGAAACAATTACCTAAAATGTTTAGAGTTTCAGTATTTTTGTTTGCAGTTTGTAGTTAACTCTTTGTACATCTCTTGTCATACTCCAACAAATGTCTGAAAGCATAGAATCGTTCCATTTGCTCTAATTATTTCCATCACTGAAATGTTTTGATGGATGAGCTCTCCATGATCATGACTTACCGTACCAGAATTGCTTGGGAAGAAATCAATATGGAAATTAAAGTGATTTTTAGGAAACACACTACAACCTAATTCTAATTATGTTTTAAGAAATTCCTTAACATCTACATCATAATTTTTAAATTTATATTACCCAGAAATTGTCAATAACAGATTTGAAGGATTCCAGAACTGCTTTCTTATTCTCTTGAGCAACTCTATTAAAGGCTTTGTCCTCAAACATTGATGAATATTTGAAAAAACAAGGATTTCTCCTTGATCTTAGCATCACTCAGATGTAGGAATATTTTTTCAATTACTTGAAAGTTTCTCCTTCCCAATTCACAAAAATTTTCATTAGCTCGAATTTCATATGTACGGGTTATAGCTTGATTTTATAATGGACGGCTAGGAGAATGTACTCGATTCTTTCTTCCAAGCCCCATCAGTCTCCTTTCTGACCAGTATTTTCTTTTGTAATGTGAAAACCTATCCCGACAGCTTTGTTTAGAAAGCAGTTATACTGGGTATACCCAAATTCATTCAGAGTAAGATAACAATGACCTTCAATTCAACACATATATGCCATTGATTATTTTCATAATTAATGTTTTCAAAAAATAAATTTTTCTTATTCGCACCTTTCCTTCATATACCCTTCGTGATCTAACCTACTGCATCTGAAGCAGTGAATTTCCATTTTGATACAAAATTACTTTCAAACTTAATTTAAACGTGTCTATGAGAAGACTCCAGTTTTGTTTATCATGCTCCAATCTCATAGATGTTACCAGACCGTTATCATCAATGCAAGTAACAAGGTTATTTTCCTTTGGAAAGATTAGATCAAGATTAGATATTAAAGTCTGAATTTTTTTTTTGTTTTAACTAGTGTAATTTCTTCGATTTACTCAATTCATGACAGTGATGAATAGTAGTACTCTTAAGATCCACTAATGACATCAGATCTTGAACCTATTACTTCTAGATAAATAATATAGCTATCCATTCACCTTCAAGAGCCATTATTATTATTATTATTATTATTATTATTATTATTATTATTATTATTATTATTATTATTATTATTATTATTGTCGTTATTATTATTATTATTACTATTGCTATTATTGTTATTATTGTTGTTATTATTATTATTATTAATGCTTTTATTTCATTATTATTATTATTATTATTATTATTATTATTATTATTATTATTATTATTATTATTATTATTATTTTTAATACAGATGACAACCGACAGCATGTTTAAAGTGTCCAATGATATCGTGGCAAATATGTTTGCAGCTGATCCAGATATTAAATTGTACACGTATCAACTCGACCATGAAGGACAAATTTCATTCATGGGCTTAATACCTGGAGTTAATCGAACAGACAGTAAGTTTTGAAACCTTGACTCAGAAATGACTCAGCAAAAACAAGTTATTTAATTTTTAAAGATCAGTTTTAATAATCTCTATTGAGAAATTTTTAAATTTATGGAAATTTTCGTGATAGTTTTTCCGATATGTAAAAAATCATCATTTTTAAATTTCCTTCGTGATAAATTTAACATATTTGACATTTTATACTCGTGAATTTCAGTAATTACTCATGCAGATGATTTGATTTACTTATTTTACGGATCCGGTGGTTTCTTACGGAAGTTGGAGAATCAAGACGACTTAAAAGTTAGAGAAATCTTCCTCGATCTCTGGACAAATTTCGCCAAAACTGGGTAAGATTTCAGTTTTAGCAGTTTTCTTACTTGCTTTTACACAATTTTTCATTTAAATATTTGTTGTCCCAGAAATCCAACACCCTCTGGTTCTGATATTTTTTGGGAAGAGGCAACACCAAGCAATTTTCAGTACCTCAGTTTAACTACCTCGCCAGTTATGAAGAAGGATGATTTCCAAAAAGTACATATATATATATATATATATATATATATATATATATATATATATATATATATATATATATATATATATATATATATATATATATATATATATATATATATATATATATATATATATATATATATATATATATATATATATATATATATATATATATATATATATATATATATATATATATATATATATATATATATATATATATAATATATATATATATATATATATATATATATATATATATATATATATATATATATATATATATATATATATATATATATATATATATATATATATATATATATATATATATATATATATATATATATATATATATATATATATATATATATATATATATATATATATATATATATATATATATATATATATATATATATATATATATATATATATATATATATATATATATATATATATATATATATATATATATATATATATATATATATATATATATATATATATATATATATATATATATATATATATATATATATATATATATATATATATATATATATATATATATTTATATATTGTTACTGTTACCCTGGATCCAATAATAATAATTTTAATACAATTTACAAGTTTTAAATTCATTCATATTCTGTCCATTTTTCTCCATATGTCAAATCTCTTTTAGAGTTTTTGTTCACCTTTCTTGTCCTTCGTTGTTTTGATATTGTTTTATGAACTCAATAAGGTTTACTTTTCTATCTTCACTTTTTTCATTAACATTAAAATGTGCTCATTATCTAACGTTTAATTTTATCTATCTTTCGGTTTTCAGAATCAGTGTTTTAAATTTTATAAAATCGTTCTTCGTTTACAGCTTCTCCATTTCCATCATATTTCGACTTCACAATTAATATGATAATTCCTTCTTATTTCTTAGTCTAATTGACCTCCTACCACGAACTTTCTCTTATATTTTATTTGGGTTGAAATCTTTTGTGTATTGAAAATAATCGTCGTGAACTTCCAAGAATTCTCCTTCTTTCTTTAGTTAAAAAGAAACTGATTTATCAAAGCCAATGCAATTAAAGATTTTTTTTAAATTGAGAGATTCTTCAAGCAAGATCATCATTTCTTTTTTCTCTCGTGAAGCAAATGTGTATCGAAAAATAAATTAAATCGAAAAAAATATTGAGATAGTTACTTTTCTTATGACATATTGCATTAATTAAAAAGCTACTTATTAGGTGAAACTTATATTATAAGCAATTATTCGTGATATATATATATATATATATATATATATATATATATATATATATATATATATATATATATATATATATATATATATATATATATATATATATATATATATATATATATATATATATATATATATATTCCAGACCAGAGCGTTTTGGTCATCTTTGAATACGACTCAGAATTTGCTTCTTCAGACTCCAACCAAAGTTTACTATAATAATAAGTTACAGCGTTAAAGGTTTTCTATTAAAAAAAAAAAAAAAAAAAAAAAAAAAAAAAAAAAAAAAAAAAAAAAATTTCCTAAATTCAACGCTTGTGGATGACGTCGCATTTGTTATCTGTGATTCTAGTTGTAACCGCAAGATGTCTCCTCCCACAATTTCCAAATTTTGAAATTCAGTATATTTATTAGAAGTAGCTTCCATTTTATGTCATTTAAATAAATATATATATTTTTTAAGTGTTAAGTAGTGTAATGTTGAACAAATTATATTTTAAATAATATTTGTGTTTTTTTTGATAATTAAATAATCATGTTATAGCTTAAAATAACGTTTAAATTAAATTGACAAATACACTTTTTTGGTAAAGACCTCGAGCCAAAATTCATCTTGGAGCCCAATTGTTTTGACCAAAAAAAAAAAATAAAAAATGTTGCTTTTTTTAATTTGAAAAAATCAGTCTTTTTTTTTTTTCTAGCCCATCCTTAAATTAGTCGATATTAAAAACTTTTGTCAAAATGGTTTTTGCCAATATTTACAATATAATAGAGTAAAATTTTTGGTATATATATATATATATATATATATATATATATATATATATATATATATATATATATATATATATATATATATATATATATATATATATATATATATATATATATATATATATATATATATATATATATATATATATATATATATATATATATATATATATATATATATATATATATATATATATATATATATATATATATATATATATATATATATATATATATATATATATATTATATATATTTATATTTATATTTATATTTATATTTATATTTATATTTATATTTATATTTATATTTATATTATTATATTTATATTTATATATTTATATTTTATATTTATATTTATATTTATATTTATATTTATATTTATATTTATATTTATATTTATTTATTTATATTTATATTTATATTTATATTTATATTTATATTATATTTATATTTATATTTATATTTATATTTATATTTATATTTATATTTATATTTATATTATATATATATATATATATATATATATATATATATATATATATATATATATATATATATATATATATATATATATATATATATATATATATATATATATATATATATATATATATATATAAATATATCAAAGGTGGGCATTCCGTAATTTAATTAAGTCCGCAAATTGCCATTTCACTAATAACGGACTAAGAAAAAAATTGCGGAATAGCGATAGCAATAACTTAAAAAAGGTTGCGGAATTATATTTAGTGGAAGGCTAAAATTTAGAGTCCGCTATCACAAGCTTTTAAAAATCAATATCCACCTCTTGAAAGTGAAGTGGCTGTGCCAGAGAAAGGAGGAGGAAGAGGAGGAGGAGGAGGAGGAGGACAACAACAATGACTAATCACTGTAATTAAGTTAGGTCAGATTATGTAATAATCATGCATTACCAAATATTTTCAAATATTGCATAAATTTCAATAAAACCATAAAAGGAAAATATATTAGCGATAGAATTAGCAGATTTGCGTTAGTGGACTGGCAAAGAAGAAAAAGTTGCAGAATTGCGAATTCAGGACTAATAAACAAATAGTTGGTGCCCACCTCTCTTATATATATATATATATATATATATATATATATATATATATATATATATATATATATATATATATATATATATATATATATATATATATATATAATATATATATATATATAAGTTCATCCTGTTTTTTCTCGTTCTTTTTAGGTTTTTAGTGTAAACTCTGAAGGCCGATGGGTATAATTTTCGATGTTTAAAAGTTTGTTCTATGGAAATTTGTTTTTCTCAAAAATTTTATTAAACTAATGTGAAAAAAATTCTTAAAAATGTTATAAACATCTTTCTAACAAACACGACCGCAACGATACACCAAAATACACTTGGGAAAACGCCTTATAAGAAATCAACAGGTGTAGTGTATAAAGCCGAGCAAGCTGCAACTTTACTTGCATCTATAACAAGGTGTAGAACAGTAGAAGGGTACATATAAGGGAGAATAGATATGTTAGCTATAGTGTTTTTAATGTGTGTGAAGGCCTGATGGGCATCATGAAGTTAAGAAAGGAATTTGGCTTTCTGATTAAAGTGAATAAATTCAGTTATTGGGTACATGAGAGTTGCAAAATTGGGAATTAGACCGCGATAAAAATTTAGGAGTCCAATGAATCGTCGAAGAGATTGTGAATCCTGAGGGATAGGGAAATTGTTAATTTCTCTTTTCCTACTCTCAGGAATATCCAACCCCGCCGACGAAATATGAAAAATCAAATTGTTGAGAAAAGATTGGAAGAGGGAACATTTGGTAAAAAAAAAAGGCGAAGATTGTGTGTTTTTAAAATAGAGAAAACTTTGATTAAGAGAGTAGAGTGAGCTTTTTCGGAATGGGAGTGAATAAGAATATGGTCAAGAAAGACGAAGACGCCCGGGAAGTTAGGTAAAAGAGAGTCCATGAACCTTTGAAAGGTGGACGCAGAACTTTTCAACCCAAACGGCATCGTGAAGTACTCAGAGGAACTAAACGGGGTGCCTCACGCTGTTTTCTCGATATTGTCTGGATGGATTCGGAGTAGATAGTAGTCTCTTTTGATCGAGTTTAGAAATGACAGAACAACCATTAAAAGAAGCAGAAAGAGATGAAATGATGGGCATCAGGAGGCTAAAAAAGGAATTTGTCCTTCTGATTAAAGAGGAAGAGATGGTACTTATCGTCCTTTGTAACAAAGTTCAGAGAACGGAAATCGGTACAGGGGCGGTATGAATTATCCTTCTTCTTTACAAGATGTAATGGTGAGGACCAAGAACTTTTCGAAAATCTGACAACGCCAGCAGCCAGGAGGTCCGATAATTTCTTGGTAGCCTCTAATTTGTCAGGAGGCAGACGACGAGCCTTGGCAAAGATTTGTGAAGCATCACCTGTCTCAATGCGGTGCTCGACAACCGATTTAGAAGGGGAGACACAATCGGAAATTTGAAGCGGTGCTTAAAGAGAAGGATAAAAAGCAAAAGAGAGATTGTACGACCAGATGCATGCCTGAGAAGAAAGAAAGTGAGACTGAAGGCCCTTTGGCTTCTCACATTCCTTACCATTGCGTTGTGCCCGTTGCACAAGGGGTGCCCTGCTTTCGCACCAATTTTGTGTGGACGTAGGAAATCCCAGGCTAGCCCGTTGTGGTACCTCTTTCTTTCCAGCCACCTCTATTCTGTGGAACTCTCTACCTTCATCTATTTTTCCTTCTGTATTTAACCTTCCACTCTTCAAGGCTTCCGTCTGCGCCCACCTGAGGGCTGTGCGTTAGGTGTATCTGTGTTTAAACGAGTTCTCTCTATGTGTGTGTGCCCCCTCCTTGAAAAGGGCTCTGCCCGTGAGCGGTGGCGTTCTGTAAAAAAAATATATATATATATATATATATATATATATATATATATATATATATATATATATATATATATATATATTATATATATATATATATATATATATATATATTCTTACTTAATTAATGGAACAGATCAACCAACATATTACTAAAAATTTTGTCCTTTATTCTTGGAACAATGCCTCATATTGCACCTGTTGCATTTTCTAAAATTTTTGTCTATTGTTATTACTATCACTACCACTTCACTCTAAAATTTTTATTATTATTCAGATTTCTACTACTCTAACTACTACCAATGCTAAGGTTACCAGACTTCTCGTATTTTACAGGACAATCCCGTTTTTCAAACCACTGTCCCGTTTTTTAAATTAATTGTCCCGTATTTTAAAACTAATGAATATAAATTCATATTTTGATTCTTATTTTAAAATTTACGTTGGTAAATATGACAAATCTTAAAATTTATCAGCTGTAAGCACCATATATGCATGAAATCGTAATACGCAAAAATAAAATAAGTAATCGCAAAGGCATGTTTGAAACATGTAATTGCATATGTCATAGAGTCTCGGAATCTATATGTGCGTAATTAGGCGAGGGCGAGAAGCGTGTCAAAAATATCTTCTATGATGAACATTCTGTGTAAGTGTTTTTTTTTTTTTTTGTGCTTTAAAATATATATATATATATATATATATATATATATATATATATATATATATATATATATATATATATATATATATATATATATATATATATATATATATATATATATATATATACATATATATATATATATATATATATATATATATATATATACTATTGGCCTTAACCGCGGAGTGATAGGGTAGGCTAGAACATCCCGTTTCACTCCGTTGCCCTCTGGTTCGTTCCTTTTCGCGTTTCACCTACTCTGAGGGTCTCTAGTGTACCCTCATCCCACATGGGAGTGTCTATGCTCCCACTTCTCCTTCCCCTAACTCCCTTCTCACGTTCCTACAAATTTACAAACGCTTACACTTACATTACCTATTTAATTAATCAATATGGCGAAACATAAATCTGCCTCGGAGAATCCAAGAGGGGCGGATTCCAAACATAGCCCCTCATCCACTCCTTCCCCCATCACCACTTGGGAGTTGGTGGCCTCCGGTGATGGGGTTGGTGCCACCAAGACCTCTACGCTGACTTGCCCTGGTGCACGATCTTCCTTTTTCATTAACTTCTGCAACATTCGCGGTCTCTTTACTAATTTCCCCTTTGTCGAACACCACCTTTCTTCTTCTAGACCTCATCTCTTATTCTTAACCGAAACTCAGGTGTTTGGGTGCTCTGAGAGCAAGCCCTATTCTGTTTCCTCCTACTGTCTCTATCCTCAATTTTCAGCCAAAGGCGGATGTTGCGCTTATGTGCGCAACGATGTTGTCTGTTCTCGTGTCTCTAATTTGGAGTCTTCTGAATTCTCTACTTTATGGCTTAAACTTTCTTGCAACTCTACAACTAAATTTATCTGTTCTGTCTACTTATCTCCTAACTCTACAGACTATCCAAAATTCTTCGACTATCTTAACTCCAAAATAGAACACATTCTTTCTTCTTCTCCTTTCTCTGAAATCATCATATTAGGTGATTTCAATGTTCACCACCGCCAATGGCTTTCATCTAATTCTCATGATCCAGCTGGTGAACTCGCCTTCCACTTTTCTATCCAGAACAACCTTGAGCAGTTGGTGCATCTCCCTACCCGTATCCCTGATCACCATGGTGATGAACCCAACATACTTGATCTTTTCCTAACTTCTAATCCTTCTCCTTACACTGTTAAACTCTTTCCTCCTCTGGGTTCATCCGATCACCTTCTTATCTCTGTATCTTGTCCTATCTTTTCAAGTCTTCCGCAAGAACGGCCCCCGCCTTCGGCGAGGAGACGTTTCTGGCATTTCGGTGCCACTAACTGGTCTGACTTGCGGTTGTACTTCTCTGATTTTCCATGGAATGATTACTGTTTCCGTGGGAGGGGTCCCTCTGAGTGTGCAGAGCGCATTACCGAGGTGATTCTCTCTGGCATGGAGGCGTACATTCCATATTCTTTCCCTTCTACTAAATCTAACAAACCTTGGTTTAACTCTTCTTGTTCTCGTGCTATCCGCCACAGGGATGCTGCCTTCAGGGATTACCGTCGTCTTCAAACTCCTGAAACTCATGCAACTTATATTTCATCCCGAAATCGTGCAAAAACTATTCTCCGTAACACTAAAAACTCCTTTCTCCGCTTAAAATGCAACAATCTTTCTGGTTCTTCTTCTTCACGCCCTTTCTGGCATTTTGCAAAAAATGTCAACTCTAACTTTGCTTCTTCCTCTTTCCCTCCTCTAGTATCTTCTGACGGTACAACTGCCGTTTTGCCTTCCTCTAAAGCTGAACTCTTCGCTCAAACCTTTGCTTCCAATTCAACCTTAGACGATTCCGGAGCTGTTCCTTCTCCTTCAATCCCCTCCAACTAATTTATGCCTAAAATTGTAATTTCTTCTAAAGACGTCACTTCTGCTCTCTCTGAGCTTAACACTAAGAAGGCGTACGGTCCTGACGGTATCCCTCCTGTGGTTCTCAAAACTTGTGCTTCTGAGCTTGCACCCTGCCTTGGTAAACTTTTTCGTCTATGTCTTTCTACTTCAACCTTCCCTTCTTGCTGGAAACGTGCACTCATTCAGCCTGTGCCGAAGCAGGGGGACCCCTCTCAACCCTCTAACTATCGTCCTATTTCTTTAACCTCCGTTCTTTCTAAAGTTTTCGAATCTATCCTTAACCGGAAGATTTGGAAACATCTAAACTCTTCTAATCTGATCTCTGATCGCCAGTATGGCTTTCGTAAGAAACGCTCTACTGGTGATCTCCTTTCCCTTCTCTCTGACTCTTGGTCCTCCGTTCTTCGGGGTTTCGGTGAATCTTTTGCTGTGGCGCTAGACATATCGAAAGCTTTCGATAGAGCTGAACTCTTCGCTCGAACTTTTGCCTCCAACTCTACCTTAAGCTATTCCGGAGCTATACCTCCTCTTTTAACTCCCTCCAACTCATTTATGCCTAACATTGTAATTTCTTCTAAAAATGTCATTCCTACTCTCTCTGAGCTTAACACTAAGAAGGCGTGTGGTCCTGATGGTATACCTCCTGCGGTTCTCAAAACATGTGTTTCCGAGCTTGCACCATGCCATGGTAAACTATTTCGTCTTTGCATTTTATTTCAACCTTCCCTTCTTGCTGGAAACGTGTTCTCATTCAAGCCGAAGAAGAGGGACCCCTCTCAACCCTCTAACTATCGTCCTATTTATTTAACATAGATTCTTTCTTTAAGTTTTCGAATCTATCCTTAGCAGGAAGATTTTGAAACATCTTAATTCTTCTAATATTATCTCAGATCGCCAGTATGGCTTTAGTAAAGAACGTTCTACTGGTGGTCTTCTTTCCCTACTTTCTGACTCTTGGTCCTCCGCTATTCGGTGCTTCGGAGAATCTTTCGCCGTGGCGCTAGACATATCGAAAGCTTTCGACAGAGTCTGGCACAAAGCATTGATTTCCAAACTTCCCTCTTTCGGAATCTATTCTTCTCTCCGTGACCTACTCTCTAATTTCCTTTCCGGTCGTTCTTGTAGACTGCCACCGTTCTTCCTTTAAATCTATATATAGCGGTGTTCCTCAAGGATCTGTCCTTTCCCCAACTCTTTTTCGAATTTTCATCAATGACCTTCTCTCAATTACTTCGTCTCTTATACACTCCTATGACGATGATTCCACCCTTCATTACTCTTTTCAATTTGAAAGACGTCCATACCAACAGCAGTTGATAGATTCAAGAAGGATGGCCTTGGAACAACTGACTTCTGATCTTTCTCGTATTTCAAATTTTGACAGAGAAAACATGATCGTTTTCAATGCCTAAAAAAACTCAATTCCTCCATTTTTCTACTCGATACAATCTTATACACAACTATATCTTCTTCGAAAACACTCAACTCAAACCTTCATCTGTCCTCATTATCTTAGGTGTTTCTTTTTCTCGTGATCTTTCTTGGAAAGATCATTATTTCTCTTTCTAAACAAGCTTCTAAGAGGTTGGGTGTTCTGAGGCGCCTTCGTGGTTTTTTAACGCCACCCCAGTTGCTTGCTCTGTATAGAGGTGTTGTTCGCCCCTATATTGAGTATGCCTCTCACATCTCGGGTAGTTCCACACATACAGCTATTCTCGAAAAGTTGGAGTCTAGGGCCTTTCGTCTCATCAATTCTCTTGCTCTTTCTAACTCTCTTGCAGTCTCTTTCTTACCGGCGAATAGCTGCATCACTTTCTCTATACTATCGATATTACAACGAGCATTGCTCTTCTGAACTCTCTCGTCGCATTTCTCCTCCATTGAGAAGGGCTCGTGCGACACGACTTTCTGCACAATTTCATCCTTTCTCTGTCCAACTCTCCGTCCCCAGACTTAACCGCTACGCTCACTCATACATGTACTCTACTGGGAAAGTCTGGAACACACTCCCTTTATCTGTTTTTAGAACTTCCTTTGACTTGCACACTTTTAAACGCTGTGTATCGGGTCACGTTGACCATTAGCGACCAGATTCCGAATTTTTCCAACTAGTTGCCAACTAGAGGAGACATATATATATTATATATATTATATATATATATATATATATAT
>SEYY01004889.1:22500-30873 GCA_009176605.1 Armadillidium nasatum | reverse complement strand
GCGATTAAAAGGTCCGAAGTTTAGTGCATATCGAAAGTGAAAAATTATTGTGATTAAACGTATGTTGTATGGTGATAACAGAGGGTAGAATAATAGAAAGTAGTGATAAAACGGAGGGATGTAAGACAGTACGAAAAAATTAATGGTAACAAAAAGTGGCAAAACGATGGATAACACACTGTTGGATAACAAACATATAGTAATACAACAGTTCAATACAGCCAACGTTAAGGTGTAATCCATCTTTCTTTCTATCTATCTTTAAATTTTAAACACTAAAAAGGTGTTATAATTTTTATAAATAAATAGCTTCGAAACTATCAATTTCTTTATCAACAAAAATATTTAGACCATCACCGAAGTGTTTCTCTTTCGAAATCTTTTTTTAAAACGTTGTAATAAGAGCAAAATAAAAACTATGTACAGTCGTGAACAGAAGTTCGTTCCTATTAGGCTGGAATAAATATTTATATAAAATGGAGATCATCTCAGATTCAGCCAATCACAGTTCCATTAAGCCCGCTCAATGTTTTATTTTCTTTTTATTCAAAATAGAGATTTCCATTTTATATAAATATTTATTCCAGCCTAATAGGAACGAACTTTTGTTCACGACTGTACCTGATTCTAACATGCCGAATCCCATCTTCCAATCTAATAACAGCAACATATACGTTCCAATAACCTGTAAAAGCAAAACCTAAATTTTCCATAACTGCAATCGTATTTCCCAGTAAAGGAAATTATTTTCCCTTTTCCTTTCAGCCTTCAAAAAAAAATTTACATTTAATATCTATTTTTAATGAATTTTACCCCTCCCCCTCCCTCAAACCTTCCCCCAAACTCTACTCCTCCTCCTTTGTATATTCATTAATAAAATTTAAATCGAGAGCAAGGCGGAGAGACTTTCATCTTGTGTCACGGATTTAAAAGCGCGTTTTACGTTACGCTGATCCTTCAAAAAAGAATTATTGGAAGTAACACTTAAAAGGCTGACAAAAGCGACAGGCTTGAAGCGGAGCATCAAGAGATGATTTAATCTTTCTTTTTAGAAGTGTCTTTTGATCACATTTGCTCAATATTGCTTCGTAGAACTCGAATGCGGGTAACGAAGAGAGAGAGAGAGAGAGAGAGAGAGAGAAGAGAGAGAGAGAGAGAGAGAGAGAGAGAGAGAAGAGAAGAAGAGAGAGAGGAAGAGAAAGAGAGGAGGAGAAGAGAGAGGAAGAGAGAAAGAGAGAGAAGAGGGGAGGAGAGGAAGAAGAGAGAGAGAGAGAGAGAGAGGAGAGAGAGAGAGAGAGAGAGAGAGAGAGAGAGAGAGAGAGAGAGAGAGAGAGAGAGAGAGAGAGAGAGAGAGAGAGAGAGAGAGAGAATGGAAAAAGTCTTTAGATAGGACAAGAAAGTGATCTTGTATGGAAGAGAATGCATTCCTAAGAGAGAGAGAGAGAGAGAGAGAGAGAGAGAGAGAGAGAGAGAGAGAGAGAGAGAGAGAGAGAGAGAGAGAGAGAGAGAGAGAGAGAGAGAGAGAGAGAGAGAGAGAGAGAGAGAGAGTGAGTTTGCAAGGGAGAAAGCAAAAAGAAAAGATCTGTGTATAAAGGGAGACAGAAAGGCCTGAATGAAACTTGGAGAAACAAAATCTAGATTATTATTATTATTATTATTATTATTATTATTATTATTATTATTATTATTATTATTATTATTATTATTATTATTATTATTATTATTATTATTTTATATTATTATTATCTAATTAAATATTCCGTTCATTTTTGGCTTAGGTGCATTTTGGCCAAGCTATATTAAGTTGCTTCACATATATATATATATATATATATATATATATATATATATATATATATATATATATATAATATATATATATATATATATATATATATATTTTTTTTTTTTTTTTTTTTTTTTTTTATTTAAATATTAAAAGAATATTATAATAATAAATATATAATATATAATATAATAATATATATATATATATATATATATATATATATATATATATATATATATATATATTATATATATATATATATATATATATATATATATATATATATATATATATATATATATCCTATTACCTCCACCTCCACCTTCGCATACACTTCTTCCTCCGTCTCAACATCCACCTCCACCTCATCCTTCACCTCCACCTCCACCTCCACCTCAGCCTTCACTTCTGCCTCCGTCTTCACCTCCACCTCAACCTCAACCTCCACCTCAGGGTTCACTTCTGCCTTCGTCTCCACCTCCACCTCAAACTCGAACTACACACCAGCCTTCACTTCTTTCTTCGTTTCAACATCCAACTCAACCTACAATTCAAATTCAAAGTTGACCTTCACCTCAACGTCAACCTAAGGATAAATTTCTGCATCAGTCTCCACCTCCATCTCCACCTCAGCCTTCAATTCTGCCTTCGTCTTCACCTCCACCTTAACCTCAACGTTCGCCTAAAATTATGCTTCTAATAACAAGAACATTTGAGTATCCCTTCGGGATACTCATATGAGCTTATTATTATTATTATTATTATTATTATTATTATTATTATTATTATTATTATTATTATTATTATTATTATTATTATTATTATTATTTTATTATTATTATTATTATTATTATTATTAAACTACTGAAATAAACAGCTTAAAATTCAAAATTCTTTTGGAATAAGAAAAACAGAAAAGGGAGAAAGATAAATAATTAAGGTAAAGAAAATAGAGAGAGAGAGAGAGAGAGAGAGAGAGAGAGAGAGAGAGAGAGAGGATAAGAAAAAATAAAAAAGGAGAAAGAGAAAAGAGAGAGAGGGACAGGAGAGATGGACTGACACACAAGAAGATAGGAACAGGAAAAAGACAGGCAGAGAGAGAGAGAGAGGAAAGATAGAAAAATAAAAGAATACAGAAGTAGTAGGAAGAGGGAGAGAAAGAAAGACTGAGACAGAGAGACAGAGAGAGAGAGAGAGAAAAAGAAGAAAAAAAAGATACAGATAAATTGATTAATAGACAGACAGATGAATAGATCGATAGACAGATAGATAGAGAAAAAAAATTTCATAAATCTTTTTTTGAAAAAACATTTTTATATTTTTTATTTTTATTTTATTTTTTATTTTTTATTTATTTTTTTTTAAATCAGATTCTCAAAAAGACTTGGAAGTTTATCATATTAATTTTTATCAATAACATTTTATTTTTATTTTTTTCAGATTTATTTATTTATTTATTTATTTATTATTTTATTTATTTTTTTTTATTTTTTTGAAAATTAAGATTTTAACAATTAAATATATATATATATATATATATATATATATATATATATATATATATATATATATATATATATATATATATATATATATATATATATATATATATATATATATATATATATATATATATATATCAGCAATATTTGTTATATATATATTGCATATATAATATATAATGTTGTGAACATCGTAGGAAGCAGCATTGAAAGTAATTAATAATTTACATTTAATAGTGATGATAAAATGAATAAGCAAACAAATATATTAAACAAATTACGTTTCGGATTTATTTCAAAATCCATTTTCAAATTACGTAAAAGGAAAAATAAAAAGATTAACAGAGAGAATAAATAATAACATTACTTCACAAATCAAAATTTACAGTTAAAGTTAAGGTAGAGCACATAAAAGGATGACTGGTTATACGAAATGGTAAAGATAAATGAACATCCAAAAGTATCAAACAGCATTGAACAATGAACAAATTAGTTGGTTGAAGACACAGTAAAAGTAGGCACTTTATTAATATGCTTAGCAAAATTAAATAAGTAAATAAATAAATATACATACAAATATTAACACATATAAAATATCATGCAATTAATAATGGGGCTGAGGATGTAGAAGAATTTAATTGAGGTTTTAAACACTTAATATATAGAGATTCCAAAATCTTTCTGTCAGAGTCATAGGGAATAGAAGCTAAAATATTAAAATCTGTGAAGCGAAGTGTTGGGGGGGGGGATAGTTTGAGTGAGAATGATTGCGGAATGGCTGAGAAGTTTTGGATTGGAATACAGAAGTTGTGTTCTAAAGGATATACCGAAATGCTTATGAATCCTAAGTTGAAGTTGCAGGTCTATCTAACCCACATAGCAGGAGTCGCACCCTGCGCACTTAAAACCGTATACAACAGAGAACTTTAGCATTGTTGGTAGGGTATCCTTATATTAAAAAAAGACTTAATTGAAAATGAATTAACACCTATTACATGAAAATTGATTTGTGGAAAATGATGCTGCAGTATGAAATGAAGTTCTTTTTTAAGAGAGGAGGAAAGTGAGCCAAGATATGGAATCTCAAGGTAAATATTAAGTTTAGGGACTGTCGGGATAGGAATAATCGGTCGGTAGATGTTCGAAATAAACTTGTTGATAGATAAATCTATGAGTGATGAAGGGAAAAAGTTGAATGTAAAAAACTTTTTAAGATAAGAGAGTTCCAGGTGGAAAGACCACCAAGGTGGTGATATGGAAAGCTCTGTGTAAGAAAGTAGAGATGGTAGAAGATTTGTACGTGAATGAGGTTGCACTGTGATAATTAAAACCGAGTAAAGAGGAAGAAGGATTGCGGTAGACAGAGAACGAAAAACCATCCGAGGAATGGGATAAAAGAATATCTAAAAAGGGCAGAGAGTTATTGACTTCGTCTTGGCGAGAAAATTAAATATTGGGGTGGCGATTATTGATTTAATCGAAGAACAGGTCGGATTGATGTTTATTCCTGAAAATCAAAAAACATCAACATAACGTTTGTATACTAAGGGTTTATAGGATGAAGGACAGTGATTTATCCACTGTGTTTCATGTATGCACAGAAAGATATTCACGAAAGAAGAGCCCAGGAGTGAACTCATGGGCATGCCATCTAATTGGTTATAAAATTTGTCAAATACAAAGAACTGTAAGGTTCCCGAGGAACAAATCTATTGTTGAGATATATATATATATATATATATATATATATATATATATATATATATATATATATATATATATATATATATATATATATATATATATATATATATATATATATATATATATTGGAGTGGTTAACTTATAGAAACCACCCGAGTCACTCGGCAGCGGCTATTCTAGGCTATAAGGAAGCTCCAGGGTTAGTTTCCAATCTAAGTGAAAAGAAGTTTCAAAATGATCTCAAAATTTCTTGTCCGTGACAGAAAGGGAAAAGAACGGAACTGTTAAATGCAGGTGTGCTTAGAATAGTATTGCATTGAAACCTGGAGAGATATTATGTCAGAAGGGAGACAAGTGTTCAAGATTCAAAGAAGAGATGAATAAGGAAGAGTTTATGGTTACAGAACCAAGCAGTGGGGTAGGGAAATTTTGAATTTGTAATGTTCGTGAGTGAGGTTGGTATGAATTATGAGGAGACTGGCAAAGACTACTACTTGGTGGCAACTACTGTTTAGGGCAGAATGTAATTCATCAATTTCAGGCATTACACGTCGCAGCATTTCTACTTTCCGATCGATAGACCAGCACTCATGCAAATAGGCTTAGAAGCCCTGTCGACGCTAACAACTGAGGAATGTTATCGAACGATGCAAGGAAGCCAGCCTGATGTAAATGGAAGGTGATAGTATAATCTTCAGAGAAAAGAGGCATGTTAAGCTCTTTTGTCAAGTTTTTCACCCACCGTGATACTAATGATGTTTTTTTACGAGTGTGGGATATTTCAGAAACCTTTGCATGAAGAGTATTACTTTGTTTTCTGGTTAAAGGACTTGAAAAGACTTGCAGGCCACTGAGGGAGTCTGATATATGATTTAGGAATGTTGATCATTTAGACACACGATTCTTCACAGGGCCATTAAAATCGCCGTCAGCTCAACTTCAAATTTGGAAGAAGATTGAAAGAGGGTATGTGAGAAAGTGTGGTCCAAAAAAATTGCTGAAGAACCCACTTCATCTACAGATTTAAACCCGTGTGTGAAAGTCTAAATAAGGTCATCATGATTAATAAAGTGGGTCCTGAATGAGCCCTTCAGTTCTGCTTTAAGGCTCCTTACTTTAGGAAGGGAAGTCAGGGAATTACAGTCATAGGCCAATGAAAAAGTCAGGTTGTAATCTATGCTTTACTAAAGGGAATATTAAGAGAGGAAGGTACGATACTCTGTAGTGGTAAATGTAAAGTAGTTTGGGTTTTAGGTCATATCCTCTAAAAGTTCAGTTATTGCTGAGATGGAGATGTTTGGAATCGACATGGATAGAGAACATAAGCTACTCTTTTCGAAAGGAAGAACCAATATACTCGTTTAAGTCAAGGCTAAATTTGGTGGATGATCGGAAGACCTCCGTAGCAACATAAAGACAGTCGCTATGAATTGGGTCTAATTGTAATAATTATGAGTAGGATGTCTGACTATATACTGAGTAACAACAATCTAATTTTTTCCCGAATGAGGATAATAAAAAAGAATGAATAAAGATTTTCCATCTGTTCAACAAAAGACGAAACCTAAAGAACAATGACACGTTGTGTTCAACTGGTTAATTTGAGGGTAAAGAAATATCGATCCTCTAAGAAAAACCAAGCAACTCCTCACCTGCTATTTCACTTCAATGATGTAGTGATACTGTTAAAAGATGCTGAAGAGGAAGAGGGAGAGAGATATAAGGATTAGGTAAGGGAGTGAATGGTTTTTTATAGGTTTTCAAAGGTTTTTTTGAAAGATTTTTTAAACTCTATACAATCGTTTAAGTATTAAATAAGGTAATGAAACAGAGACTCAAAGAAGGTCAAAGGTTTATTCAATGAACATGTAGTATTATTTTTCTACATAATCTCCTGAAACATCAATACAGTTCTGCAAATGCTGAATCCATTTCTCGAAACAGGTTGGAAAGAAGTCTTGATCTGTTTTCCAGAACCAGTTTGCTATCTCTATCTTCACCTTCATCATCTGAACCAAATCTCACTTCCCGGAGATTCTCCTTCACCTTTGGAAATAAGTGAAAATCAATGGAGGTCAGATCAGAACTGTAGGGTGGGTAATCAATGGCATCGAAGTTTAAGCGTTGAAGCTTCTGAAGCGTCTGGGAACTGCAATGTGGTCGAGCATTGTCATGAGGCAGGAGGAAAAAGGAACGGTATAGTCTTATGCGACGGATACGACTCTTCAATTTCTGGAGAGTTTCACAATAACGATCGGAGTTTACAGTCACACCCTTCGTCACATATTCCGAATAGACAAGGCCCTCTGCATCCCAGAATGTTGTCAGTGAGTTTACTAGCCAAGGGTTCAGTTTTGAGCTTTCGTGTGGCAAGTAAGATTGAGTGTCTGAATTTCATAGAGGCTCAATTACCTTCTGGATCATAGTGGCTGACCCACATTTCGTCTCCCGTTACAATGTTTTGAAGAAATTGATGGCCCTCTCGACAATAACGGTTTAGAATTTCATTAGCAATTTCAACCCGATGTTCTCCTAATGTCTTATGTCAGCTGCCTTGATACCCTAATTCGCACAAATTTTTCGATACTTTGAATCTGCAATTACTGCTTGATCACTCTCTTTCGAAATTGCAAGTAGGAAGCAATTTCGGACTGTTTAATTCGTCAATTTCCACGAATAATGCCATCAACGCGAGCATGATGCTGGTCATTGGTCACTGTAATGGGGCAAACACTTCTTGGAGCATCATCAATCGACATTTCACTTTTATTGAAAAGAGTTGCTTTATGGACCGACAAATCAACGACGTTGCTAACGTCCATGGTGTCCGTTCCATACAACTCGAGCAAACGACGATGAATTTCAGCCAAATTCTGTACACCTTCGCCAAGCAAAAATTCAATCACTGAACTTTGCTTCAACAAAGTATCACTATTAGTTTCTATTTTTCTATCACTTCACAACAATGAAACCAAATAACCGTTCGCGTTTCAAATCTTTTCTACAAGCTTCAATATTTCGAACTCGGGTCTGAATATGTTTATATCTGTTTCCGTTGCTTAGCAACGCTTCAACAGGCGTTATTTTTAAGCTCGCCAGTAGTATAGCCCGCGCTTTTGACAGAAGCCAGATTCGAAAAATCTGGCAACCTAAGCCAGAACGGGTTTTTGATTTGCCATGCAAATCACTCAGCTCAAATTGACCTCACGCTCTTTCCTGATATCATTTTGGGGGGTTCAACCCATTGAAGTTGGCCTCAAGTCTGGGGAGGGGGCCCCGTGAACCCCCCAAAATGGTATCAGGAAGTTGCCTGAGTTTGCAAAATCGCTGCGTTCACCTCACTTCTTTTCCTGACCATTTTCTTTGCGGTTCAGTCCT
>SEYY01004889.1:7500-17500 GCA_009176605.1 Armadillidium nasatum | reverse complement strand
TAGATCCGTATACATTTATGTGTCTATATAGATCCATATACATAAATTTCCACATGAGGCTGTATAAGCATTTGTGTACGTACTTAAATATATGCGATTTAGTGTATAAATTGTGTATAATACATAAGTATACATTTATAGAAATAACTGAAATTTTTATATATGTATATCTCATGTATTTAGCCGTCTACAGTGGCTCAAACGGTAGAGTGATTGACATGTGGTTGAGGGCGCCGGTTCGATACCACTTGTGGATCCTAGGTATATACTACCTAGAAAAGTTCCTCTCCTCGAATAGGGCAATGCCCATGGGATGTGGACTTTTTGAAAAAAAAAAAATTACATGGGCATTCACAAAATGCAATATATACAATTTAGATTTGCATGTAGTTTCTACTTTACAATATACAAAGTATATGCAACCAGAATTAAATAATTTCCTTTCACTGATTAGGCATAGCAAAACTTTATTAGTTTTGAGTCATTCAGTACGACACCATGAATAGAGAGAAGAATTATAATCATTAATGACAGAAAACAGTGCTAGAGGTTAAAAAAAAAAAAAAAAAAAAAAAAAAAAAAAAAAAAAAAAAAAAAAAAAAAAAAAAAAGGAACTTATGTTGCAACTTCACAAACATATACGAAATGTAACGTTAAACTTTGTATATGTCTGTGAAGCAACTTAACTGTTTATTATGAGGAAACTAGAAATCTACAGCTACTTATGAATAGAAGCAGCATTCACAGTTGCTTCAGTCATGTACGAAGTTTAACGTTAAGTGTTTGATAAATATTAACGTAAGGCTTTGTATATGTCTGTGAAGCAACGTAACTGTTTATTATGAGGAAAGTAGAAGCCTACAGCAACTTATGAAAAGCAGCAGCATTCACAGTTGCTTCAGTCATAACATTACAGTCATATACGAAGTTTAACGTTAAATGTTTGATAAATATTAACATCAAACTTTATATATATGTCTGTGAAGCAACTTAACTGTTTATTATGAGGAAACTAGAAGTCTAAAGCAACTTATGAAAAGAAGCAGAATTCACAGTTGCTTCAGTCATAACATTTCAGTCATATACGAAGTTTAACGTTAAGTGTTTGATAAATATTAACGTAAGGCTTTGTATATGTCTGTGAAGCAACTTAACTGTTTATTATGAGGAAACTAGAAGTCTAAAGCAACTTATGAAAAGAAGCAGAATTCACAGTTGCTTCAGTCATAACATTTCAGTCATATACGAAGTTTAACGCTAAATGTTTGATAAATATTAACATCAAACTTTATATATATGTCTGTGAAGCAACTTAACTGTTTATTATGAGGAAACTAGAAGTCTAAAGCAACTTATGAAAAGAAGCAACATTCACAGTTGCTTCAGTTATATTTAATGAGTTTTTTTTGTTGCGCAATCATGTTCTACTTGTTTTGTGGACAGGGACGTTTAATCGCAACTGTCAATTAGCCGAGAATTTTTTTAAATTTTCTTTACTCAGGACAGTCGATACTACACTACATCCACCCAAAATATTTAACATTTTTGAGGATATATATATATATATATATATATATATATATATATATATATATATATATATATATATATATATATATATATATATATATATATATATATATATATATATATGTATATATGTATATATGTATGTATGTATGTATATATATATATATATATATATATATATATATATATATATATATATATATATATATATATATATATATATATATATATATATATATATATATATATATATATATATATATATATATATATATATATATATATATATATATATATATATATATATATATATATATATATATATATATATATATATATATATATATATATATATATATATATATATATATATATATATATATATATATATATATATATATATATATATATATATATATATATATATATATATATATATATATATATATATATATATATATATATATATATATATATATATATATATATATATATATATATATATATATATATATATATATATATATATATATATATATATATATATATATATATATATATATATATATATATATATATATATATATATATATATATATATATATATATATATATATATATATATATATATATATATATATATATATATATATATATATATATATATATATATATATATATATATATATATATATATATATATATATATATATATATATATATATATATATATATATATATATATATATATATATATATATATATATATATATATATATATATATATATATATTATATATATTATTTTATTTTTTTTATTTTTTTATTTTTTTCCCGAGATTTTTCTTGGAAGGATTACATTATTTCTCTTTCTACAAAAGCTAGTCAGAGGTTGGGTGTTCTCAGGTGCCTTCAAAAACTTCTTCACAAAATCCCAGCTGTATGTTCTGTAGAGCTGTGTCGACCGCCTCTGTATGGGTGAATGTCTTGCCCATTTGGGGTGGAGTTCTACTCACACTGTTTTCTTTGAAAAGGTGGAATCTAGGTCTTTCCATCTTATTGAAATAAATTGTTACTTCACTTTTTTTTTTAAATAATATCGGTTATTACAATGGATGGTGTTCTTTAGAACTCTCTAGTCGCATACCACCTCCACTGAGAAGAACTCGTACGAAATGTCTCTCTAACACAGTCTCATCCTTTCTCTTTCCATCTCATCAACCCCAGACTGAATCGCTATGCTCAATCTTACATGTACTCCACTGGAAAAGTTTTGAACGCGCTCCCTTTCCACGATTTTATTTGCACACTTTCAAACGCAATGTATCGCAACATCTCGGCCTTTAATTTGGTCCTCAACTTTTGTGAAGGTGACTTTCACCCACCAGGATATATATATATATATATATATATATATATATATATATATATATATATATATATATATATATATATATATATATATATATATATATATATATATATATATATATATATATATATATATATATATATATATATATATATATATATATATATATATATATATATATATATATATATATATATATATATATATATATATATATATATATATATATTATATATATATATATATATATATATATATATATATATATATATATATATAATATATATATAATAATATATATATATAATAATATATATATATATATATATATATATATATATATATATATATATATATATATATATATATATATATATATATATATATATATATATATATATATATATATATATATTGAGGGGTAACAAAGGGTCAAAACCCAACACATGAATACATTTTCTAATATTTAGGGTCAATGTTAATAACTATATAATTATAGCCTTTTCTTCGGACCTGAAATAATAAATATAAAAATTTCCTATTTTCGCAAAAAAACAAGAGACTTCTTTCACAACTCGTACCTTCCCACCTCCCCTAACATAGGAAAATTATCACATTGCGCAGATCTACCTACATTTATAGGCTCCGCCCCAGCGAGGGAAGATCACTATGGAAAATATGGAGTCTTTCGCTCCTGGGGTACCATTCTTTTGCGTTCAAATACCCAGTGATTTCGTCACTTTACCTTAAAACAATCACTAACATAAAACAGTAGTTACAATGTACTTCCACTTTACAAGAGGAGTACTTAACGCAAATCTGGTAGGTACTATATCTTTTTTGATTTGCATTCGGCATCCCTCATAGGAAAACTTGATTCTCTTTGGCATGTATCTGTGCGCTTCATTCCCTCATTCCCCTTCGACCTTACGCATAGAGAACTTACAGAAAAGACTGGTAGGTACTCTACCTTTTTGATTACGTTCTACATACAGTATAAGTGAGGTGGTTCTCTCTGACACGGATTAGTACGTTCTATATAATTTCTCCCCACCTAAAGCTCATAAGCCTTTTTAAAAAACGCAGTACATTGGCAGCTTCTCTTGTATCTATATGTGTGGGTGCGTGCGTGCGTATGTGTATTAAATTTTTTGCAATTTCTGATAATAAGAAAGTGGGCTGAGTTTCACACAAAAAAAACAGCAGATGTACAGCGAGTTTAATGTTTAAAGAAATTCCTTAAACTCTACAGAATAAGTCTTTTTGGTTTTTCTTCTTCCACCTCCTAATGATACACTGGTAAAAATTTCAATTGTATGTTACTTCTTACTCCTTCCCTAATGTCGTTTCTTTCAGATGGTGAAATGATATATTTTGCTTTTTTTTTTCTTCTTCTTCTTTTTAAACATGTTGCCACCACTCACGGGTAGAGCCCTGAAATTTTCGCTCTAATTTACTACTCTGCCATCCTCGGACTGAGTTTTCTATGATAGTCATTTACTTTAAAGATTTGACTCTCTCTCTCTCTTATCGTAATAACTAACATGTTGTATGTCCTTGTAATACTCTCTGGTGATTACTAAAACATACACTTTCGAGCTCGTTCGCAGTCTCTATCTTAGTAAACAATTTTGTCTCTACCTTCTAAGTTCCAAATTAACCTTTCCTCACGGCTGTAAGAGTGCGCTCAATCAACCTGGGCCAAAAATAAGGAGGAGCCCTCTCAACTTTCCAAACTATTGTCCTACCGCTTTAACCTCTGTTCATTCCAAGTTTTCGAGTCTATCACTAACAGAAGGATTTGGAAACAATTTTCCAAAGTAGGCTCAATACTACATGTACTCCATGTTAACCGGTATAGTTTCCCTTAGGATAAGGTAACCATCAGTCCCAATTTTATCGGGACAGTTCCGATTTTTTTAGAGGGTAAATCGGGACTGATAATAGTATTTTATTCAACTTTTGTTTAAATTAGATAGCCCCCCGCCCCAAATTTTTTTTTTGTATGTCCTAACTAATAAACCAATCGTATTTCTTCTTTATATTAAAAATCACCTTTCTTTATACATCCCTTAAAACCCTTACGAGCAGGGTATTTGGAGGGGGGGGGCAATGTTCAGAAGCGTCCCGATATTTGGTCAGAAAAATATCGTTACCTTCCCTTAGGAGTGCTAGACTGGTGAATTTCTTTCCCTTTTCTCAAAATCTTCATCTACCATACGACATTTCTGTAAATCTTTTGCAGTCGCACTAAATATACCGATAATTTTCGATATTGCCTAGCACAATAATTTGATTTCTAAACATAATATCAACATTTTATTTAACCTGATTTCGTTTCCGGTCACTAAATATAGCATGTTTTTTCCAACCATTGTTACTTATGGAAAAGTTCCTGAAGGCTCGGTTTTATTCCTCAGTAGTTTCTACTTCTCATTAATGACCTCATATCTTTAACTTCTTACTATTACGTCAACGACCACACCCTTCCACAATTCATTCCTTTTGAAAGGCGTCCATTTAAACAAATAACTGAATTCAATAAAAAAAAACTTTTTGGCAACTGACCTTTGAGCATTGTTGCTTACAATGCCTCAAAAACTAAGTTCTTTTATGTAGTATATCTACATCTTCGGAAAAATCAGCATAATTTTCTTCTGTTCTTAATATTCTTGATATTTCATATTTTCTTCTGATCTTTCTTGGAAGGATCACAATATTTATCTCACTAAACTAAACGAGCCTCTAAAAGGTGTGTGTGTGTGGGGGGGGAAGTGTTAGGATTCTTCAGACTTCCTCCACACCAACCCGATTGCTTGTTGATCTTTATAAACGTGTCGTTCTTCTTGTAAACTGATACCAGTGAATGAAGGGTTGTTTCATAGATATTTGAAAAGCTCTTCACGACTGCTAAGGTGGAGCTCCAGAAGGCACTGCAATGTTTAAGTAAATACTTTAGGAGATATAGAAATATAATGGAGGAAGAGGAGTACAGGTAATTGATATGTACAATTTGTAGATTTTATAGATATGTCAATTATTGTATTTTTATAGATAATAAATTCAGAAGTATGTAGGAATTTTACATCTAAAGATAACTAAATTCAACAGTAATATATATATATATTTTTTTTTTTTTTTTTTTTTTTTTTTTTTATTTCTCCTCTGGTGGGCAAAGGCCAGAGGCCTACCATTGTTCCACCAGAGTTGGGAGGAAAGTCGGAAACATGGTCAATTTACAGGCCGACATGACCTGATACACGGCGTTTAAAGGTGCTTAAGTCATAGGTAGTTGGGAAAATAGATGAAGGAAGTGTGTTCCAGACTTTACCAGTAGAGTAAATGTAAGATTGAGCATAGAGGTTAAGTCTGGGGTCAGAGAGTTGGACAGAGAAAGGATGAGACTGTGTAGAAAGACGAGTCGCACGAGCCCTTCTTAATGGAGGAGGTATGCGACGAGAGAGTTCAGAAGAGCAGTGTCCATTGTAATAGCGATAGTAGAGAGAGAGTTATGCGCTCAGCGCACTCCGAGGGACCCCTCCCACGGAAACAGTAATCATTCCATGGAAAATCAGAAAAGTACGACCGCAAGTCAGACCAGTTAGTGGCACCGAAATGCCAGAAACGTCTCCTCGCCGATGGCGGGGGCCGTTCTTGCGGAAGACTTGAAGAGACAGGAGAAGATACAGAGATAAGAAGGTGATCGGATGAACCCAGAGGAGGAAAGAGTTTAACAGTATAAGGAGAAGGATTAGAAGTTAGAAAAAGGTCTAGAATGTTGGGTTCATCACCAAGACGGTCAGGGATACGGGTAGGGAGTTGCACCAACTGCTCAAGGTTGTTCTGGATAGAAAATTGGAAGGCGAGTTCACCAGCTGGATCTTGGGAACTAGATGAAAGCCATTGGCGGTGGTGAACATTGAAATCACCTAATATGATGATTTCGGAGAAGGGAGAAGAAGAAAGAATGTGTTCTATTTTGGAGTTAAGATAGTCGAAGAATTTTGGATAGTCTGTAGAGTTAGCAGATAAGTAGACAGAACAGATAAATTTAGTTGTAGAGTTGCAAGAAAGTTTAAGCCATAAGGTAGAGAATTCAGAAGACTCCAAATTAGAAACACGAGAACAGATAACATCATTGCGCACATAAGCGCAACATCCGCCTTTGGATGAAAATTGAGAATAGAGACAGTAGGAGGAAACAGAGTAGGGCTTGCTGTCAGAGCACTCAGACACCTGAGTTTCGGTTAAGAATAGGAAATGAGGTCTAGAAGAAGAGAGGTGGTGTTCGACAAAGGGGAAATTAGTAAAGAGACCACGAATGTTGCAGAAGTTTATGAAAAAAGAAGATCGTGCACCAGGGCAAGTCGGCATAGAGGTCTTGGTGGCACCAACCCCATCACCGGAGGCCACCAACTCCCAAGTGGTGATGGGGGAAGGAGTGGATGAGGGGCATTCTTTGGATGCCGCTACTCGTAGCATCTCCGAGGCAGTTCTTCGCTTCGCCATTTTTTTTCTTGCATATTAAAGGTAATGTAGGAGTAAGCGCTTGTAAATTTGTAGGAACGTGAGAAGGGAGTTGGGGGAAGGAGAAGTGGGAGCATAGACACTCCCATGTGGGACGAGGGTACACTAGAGACCCTCTGAGAAGGTGAAACGCGAAAAGGAGCGAACCAAAGGGCAACGGAGGGAAAGGGGAAGGTCTAGCCCACCCTATCACTCCGCGGTTAAGCCCAGTGGGGGGTACTTTCATCGCTTCGGATGGCGCTACATCCTCCCCCTATATATATATATATATATATATATATATATATATATATATATATATATATATATATATATATATAATATATATAATATATATATATATATATATATATATATATATACATATATAATATCCGTTCTAAGTAATAATTATAATTTTGTTAGAAAAACCCATAATAGTTAAATGTTCTGTAGGTTATTTTTAACTTGTTTTTAAAATGTATTTCAGAGAAATATCCCCCAGTCCCCTTTTATTCAATATTTATTCCCCTCTCATTTTTAGAGTAATCTCCCGCCCCCACCCCCTCACCTGAGAGTCCTCAAAACAAATAAGACTCTTAACTATCAATACATCTATTTAACAAAATTGTACCATTTACTTTTCGAAGAACTCTGTCAAAGACCTTTTAAGCTTTGTAACGACACACACATACACACGCACACGCACACGCACATGCGCACACGCACAAGCGCACACGCGAGCACACTGAAAGTCCATAAAGCTTCTGCTCAAATTACTGGAAAAAAGAAATTAAATATAATGGAAATTACTCCTACATTTTGAAGTAAGAGCGATACCAAGAAATTTAAATACTTTCTTAAAATAAATAAAGATAATTTACTCTTCAGATCCCTTCATTGACAAAAGGAAAAAAAAGAAACATTTATATCCAGAAAATATTTAATTACTTTCTAGAAAAATTTATTTCTTCTCAGCACAAATATATTAATATTTTCTTTTACATGAGAAAATTAAAGTTATCTCAATAATTTCAAGCTACATTAATTATTCTGCAGCTTTTGCATGAAGCAAGATAGATAGATAGATAGATAAAAATAGATAGATAGATAGATAGATAGATAAATAGATAGATAAATAGATAGATAAATAGATAGATAGATAGATAGATAGATAGATAGATAGATAGATAGATAGATAGATAGATAGATAGATAGATAGATAGATAGATAGATAGATAGATAGATAGATAGATAGATAGATAGAGAGAGAGAGAGAGAGAGAGAGAGAGAGAGAGAGAGAGAGAGAGAGAGAGAGAGAGAGAGAGAGAGAGAGAGAGAGAGAGAGAAATGACAATATTATATAAAAGAAATGTAAAAAGAAGGTCGCTGATATTATTAAGAGAAAATTTAATACCTTAAAGAGTGGTGCCCTCTATCAACCATTTAAAATATCACACGAAAGAGGCAAGGATATCCCGTTGCTACATTAGCATATGAAGAATTCAAAAGAGGGGACCAAGCGTACCACTTTGTTGTATACAGATCCGAAAAAATGTACATGTGTGGACCAAGAATGCCTAGCTTATTCATCAGCATTTGTAGACTCTCTTGAGAGGATCATAGAACCTTTGCTACTATAATGGCATTTGAATAACTTAATTAAAAGCCAAGGATGCCTTCTTTTTAAATGAAATTAGGAAGATCTCACTTGAGAAGATTAAGGATGCCTCCTTTTTACATGAAATTAGGAAGACCTCACGTGAGAAGACTAAAAATGCCTCATTTTCACATGAAATTAGGAAGACTTCCCTTGAGAAGAATAAGGATGCCTCCTTTTCACATGAAATTAGGAAGACCTTACGTAAGAAGACTAAGGATGCCTCCTTTTTACATGAAATTAGGAAGACATCACAGAAGAAGAAGAAGGATGCCTCCTTTTCACATGAAATTAGGAAGACCTTACGTGAGAAGACTAAGGATGCCTCATTTCGGCATCAAAATGAGAAACCCTCATATGAGAGGACCAACAATGCCTCATTTTTACATCAAAATAAGAATACCTCATATGAGATGACCAAGAATGCCTCATTTGTACAACAAAATAGGAAGATCGCACTGGAGTAGAAAATGAATAATCATATTTTACAATAAAATAGTAAGGATGTCTCATTTCATCATCAAAATAGGAACACCTCAGACGAGAAGATCAAGGATGCTCTATTTTACATCAAAATAGAAAGACCTCAAGTAAAAGCGAGAATTCCTCATTTCTGTATCAAAATAAGAGGACTTCGAATGAGAGAAAGGAGAATAAATCATTTCTCCATCAAAATATGAATAACTTGATACATTCATATCCATGATCGGAGATTGACGCAGCCTTGCTTCAATTAGAAAAAAAATCATTACCAACATGTGTTGAGAAATGAATGGATGATTTTGATGACCTTCCTTGAGAAGACCAAGGATTATTCATTTCTACATCAAAATAAGAATACCTCACATAAGGATCAAGGATGATTAATTTCTACATCAAATCTACATCAAAAAAAGAATATCTCACATAAGGATCAAGGATGCTTTATTTCT
>SEYY01004889.1:0-2500 GCA_009176605.1 Armadillidium nasatum | reverse complement strand
TATATATATATATATATATATATATATATATATATATATATATAGTAGTAGGGGCGAGTGTGTGTCAAGTGACATTAGTATCTGTCACAAAGATTAGTGATTGATACACAATATCGGTATCAGCCACACATATCGGTATCAGCCACACTTATCGGTATCGGCAACATAGTATCGGTATCGGCGTCACATATCGGTTCAGAAAAAAAATTTTTTTTGTGCCATATTTTTGGAATCCTGTGATTTCAAACATATTGAGGTCTGCCGATTGTATCGTATCGTATCGAAACACACAAGCGGTGACTCTGGAACGAACCCTTTCCCCAAACAGTTTGTCGTTTTTCAAGTTCAATTGAGGTTTTTATTCGAACTCTTTCCTAATATCGAAAAAGACTTGAAAAGGGACAATACTGTTAACATCGTTGAACATAGGGAACGTTTCGGTATAACACTGCTTGTTATCGATTAATCGGAATTTTCTGGAAATTCATTTTTTTCAGGAATTTTATTTTCGAATATGGACATCAGTGCTTTGACATCTGCCTCAGCCCTCCTAGAGGATCTGGAAGGCACTATTTCCAGTGATTTTGGTGAGGAAGATGTCAGCATTGAACCAGAGGAAAAGGCCAAGCTCATGGAAGCGGTAAAAAAGGTAATGGCTCCTTTAAGGATGTCAAGAGGGGTGTTGAGAAGAAAGGTTACCCTTTTGTTGAAACCATTAGTAAGTCCCCCTCCTGAGGGTGTCGAACCAGATATTGTTTCATCGTTGTTGGAAGAAGTTTCTCTCAGGTTGGAGGAGATTCGACAGATGGATAGCGACATAGAGGCTAAGCTCTGCCAGTCGAAGCTCATGAAGTACGATAAATCCGTACTCAATGAGGAAATAATTGCAGCAGCCAACTATCACCTTCAAATCCAGAAAATCGTGAAAAAGGTGCGCCCTCTTCCACCAATTGAACCCCGACATTCGTCATCCTCTAACCATTCAAATGAAGATGCTCTCTCTCGTGCAGAACTCAACCAGATATTGAAGGCTATCTCTCCCAAGCAGGAGATTAAGATACCTGCGCTCAAATGCAGCAATTTTAAAGGAGAAGAGGATCGTTTTCAATTTCGATCATTTCTTCTCTCTTTCGAAAACACTTTCGGCTGTCGAACTGACATAACTTCTGCTGCCAAACTTCAATATTTAAAAGCTCATTTGGGGGGTTTTGCACTGAGAGACATTGAGCACTTGTCTAATGTGGACGAGAATTATTCGGCAGCTATAAAGATTTTAAAAGATCTTTATCTTGACAAACATTTCATCATCGATTCTCTGTTTCACAAAATAGACTCGGCTCCCATCTTGAGTGGCAAGAACTTAGATGACATTCGAGCTTTTATATCTGAAGTTCGTGCATATCTACACGAACTTAAAGAATTTGAACTAGACTTTCTTGAGTTTGGTACACCAGGCAATAAACTTGTCAGCCATTTAGTGGTTGATAAGCTTCCTTCATCGTTTCTAAGGGAGTTGAAAATTGATACAAGGGAGGAGTACCCTTCTGTCAATATTCTTTTCGAACGTTACCATCACGTCCTAAAAACTCTAGAAAAGTTTCAGAAAAGGAACGTTTCGCACTCTTCAGCATCGGCTTCTACTAAGAGTGTGAAGGATAGTAAACCTTCTTCACCTCCTCGCAAAGATAAGAAGTATTCTTCTTTTACTACTGCTTCTTCAAAGAAAAAAGACCATAAGATGTCATCTTCGAAACCATCTAGTAGTAGTGAACATCGACCAGCAGTTGCAAGAACCAGTAGCCCTGTTGCTGATTCCTCCTCGGTGAACTGCAAGATATGTGATGGCAAACATTACATGTCTTCTTGTACTACTTATCTTACTCCATCGTCCAGAAGAGAAAGATGCGTGTCGCTTGGGATGTGTGGTAATTGTTCTAGTTTGAAGCATGCCTCTGGTAGTTGCCCTGCCAAGAGATATGGTTTAACTCGACCATGTGGACTTTGCCGAAGTAGAGCTCACATCACAGCATTGTGTTCTGCTGGAGCAAAGGCAAGACCTTCTAATACTCCTCAGAAGAGTAGTAAATCGAAATCGCCCTCATCTTCTGAAAATGCCCATTTAAATGAATCATCGGACTCTACATCGTCTCAGCATCTGTGTATTAACAATGGCATAACAGAGTCTAACAGCATTCTTCCGACTATCGCCATCAAGGTGAAGAAAGGCAACAGGGTCGTGATAGCTCGCATGTTGTTGGATTTCGGTTCGCAGCGCAGCTACTTCGGTAGTAGATTGCTCAGAAGGCTAGGTATAGATTTCAACACTCTTCCTTCGTATCGGAACACCATTAAGACCTTCCTAGGCGAGCAAGAACGTGACATGCGTTCTGTTGATTTAGAACTGCTGCTCTGTGGAACGAAGTTCACGCGTGTGCCTGTTTTTATTGATCCTGGTCTTGATGTCAGTTTTGACGTCAAGGGCCTAAAGGAAGCAATGTCT
>SEYY01004888.1:17500-20000 GCA_009176605.1 Armadillidium nasatum | reverse complement strand
GGCTTTCAGCATCACCCCAGACGCCAATTTCTTTTCTTCGTTTCCTTGTTATGGCTGTTTCTCTATTTGTTTGTTATGTGTGTTTATCTGTCTTCCTGTTTGTCCTTTTCTTTGTTGATCTGTTCTCTGTTTATCTTTATAGAGAAACATCCTTCAAAAGAACAAGCAACTGGGGTGGCGTGAAGAAATTATTAAGGAACCTTAAGACACCTAACCTCATAGAAGAGAAAGTTTAAAAAGAGAAGTAATGTGATTCTTCCAAGAAAGATCTCTATTTTTTATACGATTCAAATACAGGATTCATGAGTTTCCGGGAAATTGAAGACGACGTTAACCCCTGAAGGAAGCATCTCTGTGGTGAATAGCACGAGAACAAGTAGAGTTAAACCAAGGTGTGCTAGGATTAGTTGAAATGAAAGAGAGTGAAATATACGCCTCCACGCCAGAAAGAATCATCTCAGATATGCGCTTCGCACACACAGAGAAAATCCTTTACACGATAATAGTCGTCATTCCACGATAAGAAAGCGAATCAGAGAAGTACAACCGCAAGTCAGACCATTTACCTGTAGAGAAAGTCTCTTCGTCGAAGACAATGGGACCGTTTTTGCTGAAGACTTGAATTAATAGAACACGATACAGAGATAAAAACGTGATTGAAAGAACAGAGAAAAGGAAAGAGTTTAAAAGTGCAAAGTGAAAGATAAGAGAAGTTACGAAAAGTGGTTTGCGAGTTCACCAACTGTATCATGAGAACTAGACAAAATCCATTATCGATGGTGATGAATGTTGAGATTATCTAAAATGGTGATTTCAGAGGAATGAGAAGAAAAATGAACCATGCTCTTTTTGGAGTTTAGATATTAAAAGAATTTTTTTATAGTCTGTTTAATTTCGTAATAATTGGGTTGAACAAATAAATTTAGTTTTAGAATTGCAAGAGAACTTAAGCTATAAAATAGAGAATTTAGAAGATTAATTTAGAGACACGAGAACAGACGACATAGTTGTGCATATATGCGAAACATCCTCTTTGACTTAAAATTTAGGATAGCAACAGTCGGAGGTAACACATTAGTTTTTACTGTCAGGACACTCAAGAACCTAAGTTTCAGTTAAGAACAAAAAATGAGGTCTAGAAGAAGAGAGGTTGTGTTCAACAAAGTAGAAATAATATAAGAGACCGCGAATGTTGCAGAAATTAATAAAAAAGAAGACCGTGCACCAGGACAAGCCTGCAGCTAAGTCTTGACTGCATCATATATATAATAATATATATATGATATATAGATATATATAAATAAAATAATATATATAATAATAATATATATATATATATAAATATATATATATATATATATATATATATATATATATATATATATTATATATATATATATATTATATATATATATATATATATATATATATATATAATATTATATATATATATATATATATATATATATATATATATATATATATATATATATATATATATATATATATATATATATATATATATATATATATATATATATATATATTATATATATATATATATATATATATATATATATATATATATATATATATATATATATATATATATATATATATATATATATATATATAATATAAATATATATATATATATATATATATATATATATATATATATATATATATATATAATATATATATATATATATATATATATATATATATATATATATAATATATTATATATATATATATATATATATATATATATATATATATATATATATATATATATATATATATATATATATATATATATAATATATATATATATATATATATATATTATATATATATATATATGGAATTATATTTCTTGTAGTAAAAATTACGAAAATAAAAAACCCATCATTCCTCATCTGTAAAACTTCATAAAAATGAATGAAAAAAAAAAAAAAAATAAAAAATAAAAAATACCAGACCGAAAAATTATTATAAATGGGAAAAAAATTAGAAAATTATTTCACACTTTCAAAAAATATGTTTTTTTCTCTTTTATATATTTCTTCCTTTTCATTTCTCGTTAATTTTTAGGTGGTATAAACAAAATTAATAATTTTTTTTTATTTTATTACTATTTTATTAATGTTATTATTTCTTTCTTTCTTTTTATATTATCTGTGGACGTAATTTTTTTCCTTTTCAATATTAATTACTGTAAAGTGTCATTTATTCCATGTTTATTTTTTTTATATATTTATTTATTTTTTTATTTATTTATTTATTTACATGTTTATAATCTTTGTTTTTTACTTGTTTCTCTTTGTTCTAGTTTTAATTATAAATACCCACAAAGTATTTTATAGATCTCTTCGCCGAATGAAGAACATCTTCTGTAGAAAACAGAGCAAGATTTATAGATGACAATTTGGTATGGAAAAACCACAGGAGGAAGAAATTAAATAACAAAATATGAACAGGTGAAAGAAAACCTTGT
>SEYY01004888.1:0-7500 GCA_009176605.1 Armadillidium nasatum | reverse complement strand
TCTCTCTCTCTCTCTCTCTCTCTCTCTCTCTCTCTCTCTCTCTCTCTCTCTCTCTCTCTCTCTCTCTCTCTCTCTCTCTTTTTTTTTTTCTCTCACTCTCAACTCTTCACAAACTCACTTCATGCCGAGCGTATTACTTCTATTTTATTTTCATAAATAAGAGACTCTCTCTCTCTCTCTCTCTCTCTCTCTCTCTCTCTCTCTCTCTCTCTCTCTCTCTCTCTTCTTTCTTTCTTTCTCTCTACGTTATAAATATGTGAATTAAAAACGACATAGAGCAAAGCTATTAAATAAAGCTCACATTCGATTTAAATCCTCGATCGTGGAACCACTTTTTGTCAAAGCTTTAAAATAATGATTTAAACATGGAAACACATTGAATACACACACACACACACACACACATACATATATATATATATATATATATATATATATATATATATATATATATATATATATATATATATATATATATATATATATATATATATATATATATATATATATTTTGCTTTGCAACACTTATGTAAAAAGATAGGGAAAAATTAAACCACAAATATTGTTACTTAAATGCAATAAACTTAAATTGTCCGAGTTAGAAACTTTTGTGATACTTATGTCAATAGTTAGGCATAGGAAAGAAACCACTCATCAATATTTAAAACGAAATGTCACCATGTAGATCGAGGTAAGACTGATATTGCTGGAACCACCGACAAAGCGGCATGAATAATCCACAGGAGTGAGAAGCTGGACACGTTGGTAATAATAAAAGTGCAGATTCCGCTGAGACACGTCATGGCACCGGCCAAAGGTTCGGGAACTGACTCTGCGATCCCTTGGAACGTCCAGAAGAATCTCTTACTATCTCGCAGGTGTACGTACAGAGCGGGGCAGTCAAAGGTGAGTCGTGCGATGGGATTTGTCTATTGAGATTTGAGATACGTCTGCCGATACAATGCTGCTGTCGCACAACCTCTCCCGCACAGTGTAGCATACTATCGTCAAAGATCAGATGATCTTGTACACGCAAATGGATCTTAATACTATTCATTCGTATGCACAATTGACGTGTGTATGATCTCTACCAACTTTACGGACGATAAGGTTACCTCCATGACATCACGGTGCCAAGCCTTCTACAGTGTTGCCAAAGATTTCAATGTACTATTTATGTTTCTCACCAATGCAGATACGTAGCCTTGTGGGAGCGGTTTCGGACAATATTCCAAAAAATGTACTGTACCTAGTATTCTTTCGCTGGTTGTTGTGTGGCTTACCACCTCTATCGTGCATGTCCACATGGTGTGTATTTAGGAAATTTGTTTTCCACATCTGCGCTTACTACTGATTTTTTTAGTTTTTCCTATATATATATATATATATATATATATATATATATATATATATATATATATATATATATATATATATATATATATATATATATATATATATATATATATATATATATATATATATATATATATATATATATATATATATATATATATATATATATAAAGTGAAAATATATATATGCTTGTTGGTTAGTTTCTTTTTGATAAAAAGTCTTTTTGCTAGGTTCCATTTTACACTAGTTTTAAATTTTATTTCTTCTACTCTCACGATGTGTTGAAATACACGAAAGTATTTGGCAACTTTTTTTTTTTTTTTTTTTTTTTTTTTATTCTATCCTTGTTGATTTTATTTGAAAAAAAAAAAAAGATATCTATTTCTGTGCTGTGTGTGCGTGCACACTGTAGGGGTAAAGATTCCAATTTTCATTTAAAAAAAAAATTAAATAAATCTATGTTCAATTAATATTTATAAATCTTTTTAAAAAAATAATCTCAAAGGAAAAAAAAAGTAAAAAGCTTTGTTTGTATAATACAAATAATTTCTTTTGAAATCGATTGAGAAGAATATGAAAAGAGAAAGACACAAAAAATGTTTTAAATCTTAATTCTTATTACCATGCTCACACACACACACACACACACACACACACACACACACACACACACACACACACACACACATAGACATACACATACACACACATACACACACAAACACATACACACACAATAAAGAGGAGAGAGAAAGAGCGCGAGAGATAGATAGATAGATAGATAGATAGATAGATAGATAGATAGATAGATAGATAGATAGATAGATAGATAGATAGATAGATAGATAGATAGATAGATAGATAGATGAATAGATATTTAGATATATAGATGGATAGATGGATAGATAAATAGATAGATAGATAAAAAGAAAGAGAAAGTAGAGAGAGAGGAAGAGGGAAGATCAGACAGAAATAAAAAAGTGATTATACGAATATACAAATTCTAGTACAGGATAACGTCGTAACCTTCTCCATTGAAGAACTTCTTTTGAACATTAGGTCTCAATAAAGGGCTCCGAGTATTCAAATAAATGCAATGAGAACCTTCAATACTAATATAATTACTAAATCCCCGAAGTGTAATATTCATATTCGCTACGCATATTTACATTGGAGAATTCGTAATTGGGGATTATGAATTATTTAGATACGTATTATAGAATCTATTGAAATGTTTTAGTTAATAAAGTCTATGTTTATATGATGGAGGTCATTTTCTTGATAGTTTGACTATCAAGTGTAATGGGAGTTCTAACTGGACTGAGAGAAAATATATATATATATATATATATATATATATATATATATATATATATATATATATATATATATATATATATATATATATATATATATATATATATATATATATATATATATATATATATATATATATATATATATATATATATACTATATATATATATATATATAATATATATATATATATATATATATATATATATATATATATATATATATATATATATATATATATATATATATATATATATATATATATATATATATATATATATATATATATATATATATATATATATATATATATATATATATATATATATATATATATATATATATATATTATATATATATATATATATATATATATATATATATATATATATATATATATATATATATATATATATATATATATATATATATATATTCATAGGAAATTGGATTCTCCTAAAAACAAAGGCAACGCCTATATATATATTAATATATCATTTTTGTAATAGACTTGTTCCCAAAAAACTAAACTCGATACATTCTCTGTATTAAGATACAATAAACAATATTTTTATTATTATTATTTACATAATGTATTTCAAATATATTTTTAATATAATATATAAAATATTTAATATATTAAAAAAAAAATAAGAAAGTTAAGTAGAATAGTATATTTATAGATATATATATATATATATATATATATATATATATATAATATATATATATATATATATATATATATATATATATATAATATATATATATATATATATATATATATATATATATATGTGTGTGTGTGTGTGTGTGTTTTTTCCGAAATATTCTGGAAGTAAAGTGAATGTTGAATGAGTAACGGATAAATTTATGAATATTTAATAAATATATTTAATACATGAAAGTTAAAAGATTGTTAATTAAATTAATGATAAATAAATTAAATTAAAATTATAATAAAGATGGCAGCAAAAATAATTTCTTTTGTTTCTCAAGTTTGAAAATAAAATTCAAATTTTTTTTTTTTTTTTTTTTTTTTTTTGTAATTTCAAATAATTCGAACAAACATGGGCGGAGATTCACACGAAAACAGTATCTTTTTGTGCAATTAGTCTTGTATATACATAGCATTCGATATATATTTAGAGTTTCCTGGCCCTATATATATATATATATATATATATATATATATATATATATATATATATATATATATATATATATATATATATATATATATATATATATATATATATATATATATATATATATATATAGATAGATAGATAGATAGATAGATAGATAGATAGATAGATAGATAGATAGCTATAAGACTCTTCTATATTTTATTCACACCATAAATTTATTTCATAAAAGAAATAATTACTACTACTATCATTACTACTACAACTACTATTATTATTAATAATAATAATAATAAATAAATATAATAATAATAATAATAAGAATTATAATAATAATAATAATAGTAATAGTAATAGTAATAATAATAATAATAATAATAATAATAATAATAATAATAATAATAATAATAATAATAATAATAATAATAATAATAATTGGAAATATTAAGCTATCTTAAATCATTTTGAAACACTACAACCTTGCAACTGTAATTCAACCTTAATATTTGAATTTACCCAAATTAGATATAAGGGGTCATTAACGCAAAAACTCTTATTTTAATGCGCAAGTCTGACCCATATAGTCTGCATTACAGTCGACACATCTGATCTAAGTTTGACCCATAGAGTCTGCATTACAGTCGACACATTTGACCTAAGTCTGACCCAAATAATCTGCATTACAGTAGACACATGTGATCTATGTCTGACACATATAGTCTTCATTACAGTCAACACATTTGATCTAAGTCTGATCCATATAGTCTGCATTACAGTCGACACATTTGATCTAAGTCTGTCCCATATAATCTGCATTACAGTCTTCACATCTGATCCATGTCTGACCCTATAGTCTGCATTACAATCGACACATTGATCTAAGTCTGACCCATGTAATCTGCATTACATTCGACACATTTGATCTAAGTCCGACCCATATAGTCTGAATTACAGTCGACACATTTGATCTAAGTCTGACCCATATAATCTGCATTACATTCGACACGTTTGATCTAAGTCTGACCCATATAATCTGCATTACATTCGACACGTTTGATCTAAGTCTGACCCATATAATCTGCATTACATTCGACACATTTGATCTAAGTCTGGCCCATGTAATCTGCATTACAGTCGACATATTGGATCTAAAAATAACGTCAAGGAACCTCTTAATTGAAAACGAAACCAACAAAATATATTCCAATATCCGAAAATAGAACGAAAATTTGGAGAATTTTATAAGCCTTTGACAAAGTTATTTATTAGCTATACAAAACTTATTAAAGGTATGAAGAATTTATTATAGATTGAGGAGTTATATATATATATATATATATATATATATATATATATATATATATATATATATATATATATATATATATATATATATAATATATATAATATATATATATATATATATATATATATATATATATATATATATATATATATATATATATATATATATATATATATATATATATATATATATATATATATATATATATATATATATATATATATATATATATAAATGTGTGTATGTGTGTGAGTGTTGTGTGTAGGTAAATAAATGTGTTAATTCTGTTATTAATAAATAAAGGAATATGATATTGGAAAGGATTTTTTCTTTGTTTTTGACAGATTTAAATATTACATTTGATGTTTTTTCAATGTGAAATATTAATTTCTGATTTGTTTTATTTTAAATATCATCTATTTTCATGCTATATAATAATAATAATAATAATAATAATAATAATAATAATAATAATAATAATAAAATAATAAATAATAATAATAATAATAATAATAATAATAATAATAATAATAATAATAATAATAATAATAATAATAATAATAATAATAATAATAATAATAATAATAATAATAATATAATAATGAATAAATATATAATATAATAATAATATTGAAATATTAATATAATAATTAAAAAATTGTAAATAAATATATATAAATATATATATAATATATATATATATATATATATATATTATTACCCTTCTCAGAGGGTCTCTAGTGTACCCTCGTCCCACATGGGAGTGTCTATGCTCCCACTTCTTCCCCCAACTCCCTTCTCACGTTCCTACAAATTTACAAGCGCTTACTCCTACATTACCTTTAATATGCAAGAGAAAAATGGCGAATCGAAAGAAACTGCCTCGGAGATGCTTACGAGGGCGGCATCCAAAGAATGCCCCTCATCCACTCCTTCCCCCATCACCACTTGGGAGTTGGTGGCCTCCGGTGATGGGGTTGGTGCCACCAAGACCTCTATGCCGGCTTGCCCTGGTGCACGTCTTCTTTTTTCATTAATTTCTGCAAAATTTCGTGGTCTCTTTACTAATTTCCACTTTGTCGAACACCACCTCTCTTCTTCTAGACCTCATCTCTGGTTTTTAACCGAAACTCAGGTGTCTGAGTGCTCTGACAGCAAACCCTACTCTGTTTCCTCCTACTGTCTCTATTCTCAATTTCATCCAAAGGCGGATGTTGCGCTTATGTGCGCAACGATGTTATCTGTTCTCGTGTTTCTAATTTGGAGTCTTCTGAATTCTCTACCTTATGGCTTAAACTTTCTTGCAACTCTACAACTAAATTTATCTGTTCTGTCTACTTATCTCCTAACTCTACAGACTATCCAAAATTCTTCGACTATCTTAACTCAAAATAGAACACATTCTTTCTTCTTCTCCCTTCTCCGAAATCATCATATTAGGTGATTTCAATGTTCACCACCGCCAATGGCTTTCATCTAGTTCTCACGATCCAGCTGGTGAACTCGCCTTCCAATTTTCTATCCAGAACAACCTTGAGCAGTTGGTGCATCTCCCTACCCGTATCCCTGATCGCCTTGGTGATGAACCCAACATACTTGATCTTTTCCTAACTTCTTATCCTTCTCCTTACACTGTTAAACTCTTTCCTCCTCTGGGTTCATCCGATCACCTTCTTATCTTGTATCTTGTCCTGTTCTCTTCAGTCTTCCGCAAGAACGGCCCCCGCCTTCGCGAGGAGACGTTCTGGCTTTCGGTGCACTAACTGGTCTGACTTGCGGTTGTACTTCTCTGATTTTCCATGGAATGATTACTGTTTCCGTGGGAGAGGTCCCTCTGAGTGTGCTGAGCGAATAACCGAGGTGATTCTCTCTGGCATGGAGGCGTACATTCCATATTCTTTCCCTTCTACTAAACCTAACAAACCTTGGTTTAACTCTGCTTGTTCTCGTGCTATCCGCCACAGGGATGCTGCCTTCAGGGATTACCGTCGTCTTCAAACTCCAGAAACTCATGCAACTTATATTTCATCCCGGAATCGTGCAAAATCTATTCCCGTAATACTAAAAACTCCTTTCTCCGCTTAAAATGCAACAATCTTTCTGGCTCTACATCCTCACGCCCTTTCTGGCATTTTGCAAAAAATGTCAACTCTAACTTTGCTTCTTCCTCTTTCCTCCTCTAGAATCTTCTGACGGTACAACTGCCGTTTTGCCTTCCTTAAAGCTGAACTCTTCGCTCAAACTTTTGCTTCTAATTCAACCTTAGACGATTCCGGAGCTGTTCCTTCTCCTCCAACCCCCTCCAACTCATTTATGCCTAAAATTATAATCTCTTCTAAAGACGTTATTTCTGCTCTCTCTGAGCTTAACAC
>SEYY01004887.1:0-25000 GCA_009176605.1 Armadillidium nasatum | reverse complement strand
TCTCACAAGCGATTTCAAACAAACATAGCAAAGAATTTTTTTACGTACGACGTAATTGAAAAATGGAATAGTCTTTCTCATCAAATAGTGAACAGCGACAACATCGAATCATTCAAGAAGAAATTGGATGCACATTTTAAGCAAATTGGTCTATGATCGCATAGTTCAATAATGATTATTTAACAGACTAGCCTTGAGTGGACTGTAAAGTCTTTGCTAGTCAGTGTTCTGTAGTTCTGTAGTTCTGTAGTTCTGTAGTTCTTCTTCTTCTTCTTCTTCTTCTTCTTCTTCTTCTTCTTCTTCTTCTTCTTCTTCTTCTTCTTCTTCTTCTTCTTCTTCTTCTTCTTCTTCTTCTTCTTCTTCTTCTTCTTCTTCTTCTTCTTCTTCTTCTTCTTCTTCTTATTATTATTATTATTATTATTATTATTATTATTATTATTATTATTATTATTATTATTATTATTATTATTATAGGAAAAAGAGATCCATAGGATGACACTTTCGGATTCTTGTTCTCTTCTAATTCAACCATGGAGGACTCTGCAATCCTCCTTCTACTTCTTGTCCTTTCAGATGTCCCATGCTTTTATCTGTGATTACATTTGATCAGGTACATGGGCTTCTGAAGTCAATGAACGTTAGGAAGGCAAGCGGTCCGGATGGCATTCCTCCCCGAGTTTTAAGGGAGTGTTCCTCCGAGCAGGCTCAGTTTCTCATTCAACATTTCCCTCTATGCCTCAATACTAGTACTTTCCCTCAGTCTTGGAAGCGAGCATTAGTCAACCTATTCCGAAGAAAGGTAGCCGCTCTGATACTTCCAACTATCGACCTATAGCTCTCACTTGTATTCTGTCTAAGATCTTTGAAACCCTTTTCAACTCTCACTTCTTAGATCATCAGGAATCCCATTCCTTTCTTTCTGATCATCAGTATGGCTTTCGGCGTTCGAGGTCTACTGGTGATATACTTTCCAATCTCACAGATTTATGGTCTTCTGCCCTTAGAAACCATGAAAAGACTTGCGTGGTGGCGCTTGACATATCTAAGGCGTTTGACCAGGTATGGCATGCGTCACTGCTTTCCAAGCTCCACTCCTTTGGGTTTCCACCTTCTCTTTGCTTACTTATGTCTGGTTTTCTTTCTAATCGTTTCATCTCGCCTGTTGTTGATGGGGCGACTTTTTTTTCATTTCCTGTTAATAGTGGTGTTCCTCAAGGTTCTGTCTTATCTCCTATTCTATTCATACTTTTCATTAATGATCTTTTCAGCTGTTTATCTAACCTAATCCATTCATATGCCGATGACTCATCCCTCCCTTTTTCTACTCATTTCAAATCTGCTCTTTCCTTTACATCTAGAGTTGCCTCTTATCTTCATTTTTCCGATTCCATTCTTGCTGATCTGGATAGAATTTTCCAGTAGGGTCGTTGGTCGTCTCAACCTTGTGAAATTCAACTCTTTAAAACTCAACTTCCAGAAATCTCCCTTTCAAAGACCCCCTCCTAACTTTTCTATTTCTTTCGATGGTTCTCCTGTCTCTCCTGTTGACAAAATAAGCATCCTTGGCCTTCACATAAACAAAAATATATCTTGGAAACCTCATATCACAATTGTTACTAGGGCTGCTTCAAAGAAGCTGGGAGTTCTGTTTAAACTGCGAGATTATTTTCTTCCTCGCAGTTACTCCAATTATACAAGGGCCTCATCCGCCCTTGTGTGGAGTACTGCTCTCATATCTGGGGTGACTCATGTTTCACCCGTCTTTTGGATAAGGTTGAGTCAAATTCTAAAAGACTAATAAATTGTTCTACTCTTTTTAATTCTGTTGACTCTTTATCTTTGTGACGTGACGTTGGTGCCTTGTCTCTTATCTATAGGTACTACAATAGCAAATGCTCGAGGGAACTATCCACTAGTATACCTCCACCTTTACTTCGTCCTCGTAGAACAAGGAGTGCATTGTCCGAGCATCAATTTTGCGAAGAGATAGACAACTCCAGGCTTGTCCACTGTGGTGCATCCTTCTTTCCCGCCACCTCTGTTTTGTGGAACTCTCTTCAATCTTCTGTGTTTCCTTCCGAATTTAATCTCAATTTCTTTAAAGCCCGCGTCTGCGCTCACCTAAGAAATTTGCGTTAGGTGGAACTTCAAGGAGTGGTTTTTATTTTTTGTTTTTTGTACTCTTTACTTTATTTTCATTCTTCTAACACTCCCTCCTTCTTCTCAGATACAGATGGTCAGATGAGTTTGAAAGTAACGAACAGTTTATTAATATTTTAGCCTTTAGACTCAACATACAGAAAAGAAAGGTGGAACCAGAGTTCCCCACCACCACCCCCTAATTGTGAAAAAAGTACTGCATACATGGGCGAATAAGTCCCTTATATTATTGAGGTAACTGTTCGGATAAAAAATTCCACCAATCTAAACAATATTTTTAGCTTTTTTGAAGCCGCCTTTGCAACCATTGTGATATGAAGTTTCTAAAAGAGTTTATTGTTTATATTCAGACCAAGAATGTTAATGTTGCTTAAAAGTAAGACGGGAGAGCCGTCGAAGGAGATTGGAAGGTATTTTTGAGAGGGAGATGTGAAAAGTTGAGTTTTTTTTAGGAGTTGAATTTCACTAGGTTTAGACGACCTCAAAGGAAAATCCAGACCAGATTTGCAAGAATAAAGTCAGAAAGTTGAAGACGAGAAGCAACTCTAGAATCAAAGGAGGGAGCAAATTTGAAATGAGCACAAGAATAGAGAGTTGAGTCATCGTCATAAGAATGAACAGAGTTGTGGAGCTGAGAAGATCGTTAATGAAAAGTAAGAATAAAGTTGGAGAAAAAAACAACTCTGAGGAACACCACAATTGACATAAAAGGAGGAAAAGGTCACTCTGTCGACAAGTGCCGATTTGGAAAGATCTGAGAGAAAACTAGCCATAAGTAAACAAAGAGAATGAGGAAACCCAAAGGAATGGATCTTGTAGAGTAGTGACTCATGCCATACCAGGTTAAAATCCTTGGAAATGTCAAGCGCCACTACACAAGACTCCCAATAATCCTTAAGAGCAGTATACAATAAATCAGTAAGATAAAAAAGTAGGTCACCAGAAAAATGATAGCTAAGGAAAGTTTCAAAATTTTAGATAGAATACAAGTGAGAGCTATAGGACAATAGAGGAATCAGAGCGGCTACCCTTCTTCGGGATTGGCTGAACATTTGTGCGCTTCCGACATTGAGGGAAAGTATTAGTATTAAGGCATAGAGAGTAGAGTTAAACAAGGTCAGGCGCCAGCTCAGACGCATACTCACTCAGAACGCGGGGAGGAATGCCATCCGGGCCGCTGGCCTTTCTGACGTTTATAGTTCTCAGGATCCCATGGACCTGAATCACCATATCATATGAAATCAAAGGTGATGATGACATGAGACACCTGAGAGGAGAGCCGGAATCGTTCAGAATTGGAGGAAATAGGTTTACCTTTTCAGAAGGAGTATTAGAAACAGAGGCGCCAGGACGAATAAGAGAAGGAAAGCAAATTTACAGATATTTGTATCAGTAGGAGAACCAAGGAGGTTAGCGAACTTTCTTTTAGTGAAAATATACTTGGCTCTTCGAATATTATCATTAAAACGATTCCTGGTTGAATGAAAATTAACAAGAGTGATAGGATAATTAGAGTTTTTCCATTCACGATAAGCACTGTCTCTTTCACGAATGGCACGAGAGCAAATCTCATCTGCTATTACGGACCCTAACTTTTTGGCAGACACAGAAGCATCTTCCGGATCAAAACAGGATTCATTCCAAGGGTAGTTAGCAAAGAAGCTGAGCAGTGCCCAAAATTAGTCCGATTAATTAAAGTTCCAGAAAGAACGTTTAGGGCATGATAACTGCTGAAAAAAAGAAAAAGTATCGTATTTATGAGCTATAAGATTGTGGTCAAAATTATCAATTGTGGGTAAATAATATATTTATATAGAGAAGAAGTTGTGGTGAAGCGAAGCATTGGACAAGTGTGTTCAAGAACTAGTTAGGAAGATCTGGGATGTGTATGGTTCTTTAAAATCAACTTTTCCAGATCGTTGAGAATGCTGTATGATTTAGACGATTTCCCACTAGTATATATATATATATATATATATATATATATATATATATATATATATATATATATATATATATATATATATATATATATATATATATATATATATATATATATATATATATATATATATATATATATATATATATATATATATATATATATATATATATATATATATATATATATATATATATATATATATATATATATATATATATTGCAAGTAGATGAATAATTTTTTAATATCAATCTAAGTTTCACGACAATATTTCTGACCTTAGACAATGTTTACATTTTGATAAAATCGCGAGATTTACACATCTCGATTCTCCTTTTGTTTTGAAAACAAAATAATGTTTTTAAAATTTTTTCAAAACAAAACTTTTAAAATACTTTTAATTTCTGAACTGTATTTAATCTATTGCTTAAAATATTATTTTTTTAATAGATTCGAATAATTTGCTAATTGATTTAGTATGAAAATACGTTTAAGTGATTATTTGATTAATGTTTATTTGACATTAATGTCAATGTTTCTTTATTAGAGAATATTTATTCACATCGAAAAATTATGAAGAGAAAAAGGTAGGTACTAATTTGATTTTTGTTTTAGGATACTTTGTTCTTATTTTCTAAACACAAATAAAAAGCCGAAAACTTTAGGTCATTAATATATTATTGTTCTTGTTGTATTTTTCTTTTTGAAAGTTTTTTTTTTTTTTTTTGCATACAATGATATTTTTGTAAGTGTGAGACCTTTCGTAATGCTAAAAGTAGATTTATTTTCGGTTTAACATTCAAAAAAAACTATCTTTATTTAAGTTATATATATATATATATATATATATATATATATATATATATATATATATATATATATATATATATATATATATATATATATATATATATATATATATATATATAGACAGTAAAACACCCCACAGGAAATAAAAACAAAAATTAAAATTGGAGCAAGGCTTTCGAAGGGATAGCCACCCTTCCTCTTTCAGGCTCTAGTTTATTAACTAGTATAATAAACTAGAGCCTGAAAGAGGAAGGGTGGCTATCCCTTCGAAAGCCTTGCTCCAATTTTATTTTTTGTTTTTATTTCCTGTGGGGTGTTTTACTGTCTAAAAATTTTACACGGTATATATATATATATATATATATATATATATATATATATATATATATATATATATATATATATATATATATATATATATATATATATATATATATATATATATATATATATATATATATATATATATATATATATATATATATATATATATATATATATATATATATATATATATATATATATATATATATATATATATATATATATATATATATATATATATATATATATATATATATATATATATATATATATATATATATATATATATATATAATTCAGGTGTTTTTTGCTAACTCTCCTCTTTGCCGTTCAAACGATGGAGGGAAGTTTTGCCGGAAGGAAAAACTGTTCGGAAATTCTTGCTTCGGAAAATTATGTAGAATGGACAAATCCAGCTACATTAACCTCAATGTAAATTTTAATTGATTTGATGTCATATATATATATATATATATATATATATATATATATATATATATATATATAATATATATATATATATATATATATATATATATATATATATTATATATATAATTATATATTGTAAAACTTTTATTCCGAGCTAAAAATAAATTGATTGTGTGGATTTAAGATTTATTAAGGAACTAAAAGTTTAAGAACAACTTCTCTCGGAACAACGTTTTTAACAAGGTTCTTAATAAATGTAATGTTTCTAACAAAAGTTAATTATAATATTAAAATAAGACAGAATGGTAAGGTTAATTAATGAAATCTGGTTGACCTTCATAAGGTAGATATACAGTGTATATATAATTACCTTTAAAATCTAAAGAATGGATGCATATGAAAATCAGGTGGCTCTCATATTCTAATATACCTGTGTATATCTAGAAAACCAGAGAGTCGAATGTATAAATTCATTTACGAAAATCGAGAGATTTACATTAACAAAATATACTGTGTATATAATGTATATCAATCACTCACGAAGGTGACTACAAGGTAGATACACAGAGAATATCTATTTATCTATCGCGATATGCTAAAAAAATTTGATTATTTGTTTTTACATTTATAATGGGATTATCTGAATATTTAGTGCTAAATATGGACCTCCATTCCAGTTTTTTTGTATCTATTATTTATGTATCTATTTTGTAGTTGTGAACAATTTCTTTTAATATGTCCTTGTTGTCCACAATTAAAGCATTGAAATGTAAGGTGAGATTGACTGTTTTGGGGAATGCCATTTATGTTACATTCTAATCTTTCATTAGGGACAATTATTTTTTCTGCCATAAGGGTCGCTTGAATATAAGTTATTGCATGATGAAAATTCCTGAATTTCTATCAAATTTTTTAGTTTATAATTTAGCCCATTTGGAAATTTTGAGATCGGGAACTGCTCCCAAAGAGAGGGTCAAATTTTTAAAATATTTAATTTTTTTATCCGATTCTCCTGAAAATTTCAGTATAAATAGTTTTTTTTCTGACGAAAAAAACTCAATTCTTAACATTTTTAGGAGGGATTAACTGATTAAAAGTTTTTTTGTTTTTTTTTAGGAAATTTAATTATATTTATTATGGTGTTTAAATCTACGGTGAGGTCAAGTCAAAAAATTTTTGCTCTGAAATTTGGTATATGTATTCCTAAATTTATTGGCTACAAAAAGCTTCTCACAGACCTTTGCTGACAGAGTTATAAAAAAAATTTTATTAGCCCCAAAACTGACCAACAATTGAAAAAAAAATCACCATTTTGTAAAAAAAATATTTTTTTAAAAAAAAACTACAACTATTGCATTTCTAATTTTTGGTAGGTATATAGAGGAGTGATGGGGATACAAATTCCTCTCTATAAGTTATTCGATCTGATTCGTTTGTTCCGAGATATAGCCCCTCAAAAAAAAAGATCCATTTTTGACCAATTTTCAAACATTCCAAAAGTTTGAGACTATATCTACTTCAAACAAATAGCATTTAATAATGCACTAAAAAAAAAGTTGTAGATTAATCCCTTCTCTAAATAATAATAAAAAAAAAATAATTAAAAAAAAAATTTTTTTTTTTTTTTTTTTTTTTTTTTTTTTCTCCGGAAGGGTTTTTTTTTTTTTTCCAAGAAAAAATTCGAGTGCTTATAACTTTTTTTCATAGACGTGATATCAAAAATTAGTCCTACAAATGCAAGAAATTGGGGCTAAGATTGTTCAGTAAATTTTTCATTGGTGATACTCCGCTATTGATTTTTTTTCAAATTTGACCCCAAATAACTTTCAAACCGTTGTAAACTCAGAAAAAAAAACTCGAAATCAACTTATATCGTCCGGAAAAAAATGCATATAACTTGAAAAATTTCAACTTAGTCAGTCAAATAAAAAATTAAAAAAAATAAAAAATAAAATGGACCCACTCCTTTATTAAAACGCTTTTCTAAAAAGAAAGCTAACTCATTGTAAGTTAATTTGTCTCTTTCTGTGTGTGAGAACTGAGACATGTTTGAGCAGAATCCAAACAAAGGCATTTTAAAATTTTCACCTTTACCTCATGATTCAAGTTTTCTAACTTTAATCTTATATTTATTTGAATTAAAAAAAACTGTTCAAACTTTTTAATTCCTCTAAACGGTTATTTTTTTCTATAATACTCGAAAAAATTGATAATATTTCCGCTATTTCGTTTTCGTCAAGTCATTATATAAAGTTTACCCCTATTAAGTATTTAAAATATATATTTAATATATTTATGAGCTAGTGTTATTTCATAAAATTTTACACTGCCTGACCTTTATAAGTCCCACTAGCTGCTATCATTGTAAAAGTTTCTATTCCGAACTAAAAAAAAGGAATAATGGTCAGGCAAGTTTACAAAAAGATTGCGTGGATTTAAGATTTGTTAAGGAAGTAAAAGTTTGAGAGCAGCTTCTTTCGGAACAACGTTTTTAAATAGGTTCTTATTAGATTTAATATTTCTAACAAAACTTAAAAATATCAAAATACGACAGAATGGCAAGATTAATTAATGAAAGACCTGGAAGACCTTCATAAGGTAGATATACAGGGTGTATATAATTACCTTTAAATCTAAAGAATAGATTCATATGAAAATCAGGTGGCTCTCATATTCTAATATACCTGTGTATATCTAGATAACCAGAGATTCTAATGAATAAATTATCTTATGAAAATCGAGATTTTCATTAACAAAAATATACAGTGTAAATTTTGTTAATATACACAGGGTAACCAACAGCATGCAGAAGACATTGAAAATGCAACCTCATAAAGGAATGCCAAAAACGAATATTCAAACAAATATATACATAATTTATGTATAAATATTAATTATTTTGGTAATAATTATTAAAATTTATTAGTAGAATTTTTTTTAATAATAATGATAATCTGGAAAAATTTAATATTCACAAATTTATAAATTACCTAAGATACCGAAATTAATGTCGTAGTCAAAAGCTAAAAGTAACGGAGTAACGGAACTTTCGTTACTTTTTCTTTTTCTTTCAAAGAAACAGAATAACGATAACGGAGTTGTAACGGTAACGGTAACGGAATTGCTTTTTTTTTTGAAGTAACGATGCCTACTTCTGTATATATATATATATATATATATATATATATATATATATATATATATATATATATATATATATATATATATATATATATATATATATATATATATATATATATATATATTTAGAGCAGGGTAAGTTCCGTACGTCTTTCTCACATGTTTTCATATTTGGAAAATAAAAATAATAAAAAACAAGTCATAATTATGAAACATCCTAGTTTGCTGACTAGAGACTGAATTTGCCCTCTGAAATTTGCCATTTGCAATTTTTTTTTAATTTTTTATTTTTTTGAAGACTTTCCTTTGACTTAAGTGACGTCACAAAAAATGCTGAATCAGGAGTGACTTCACAGACATATTTTGATGGTTACTGAATATATTCCTCGTTTTCACTTATTTAATTTTTAATATTTAGATGATAAACGGCAAGTGAACCAGCATGTCTAATTTAGTGTTTTTATAGCTTATTATTATTATTATTTATTATTATTATTTATTATTATTATTATTATTATTATTATATATTATTATTATTATTATTATTATTATTATTATTTTTTACAATGTAGTGAGTTTATGGACTTTGCGCTCCTGTTTCTTTAACAATATTTTTAAAAATTTAGTTCATATTTTTTTGTGTAGTCATTATTAATTTATAAAGCGTCAGCCTGAAAGTTTCAAAACTTTTGGTATTGAAACATCAGAAAAAAACCTCTCCAGTTCCTAGCATCAAAATGGATGAAAAGTAAAAGTTCCAACCTGATTAGCTTTATCAAGGTTTTCAAAATTAAGAAATTATAGCCATATCACCTTTTGAATAAGATGGAATTTGGGAAATATGATGCCCAGATTTTTGAGAGCTTACATTCTTTATTGTCCCTCACTCAAATTTAGATAATCAAAAATTGAGTTAAAAAAATGTCAATTGACCTCTTATTGGTAAGTTATATTAAGAAAAATTATAGATTACTTCTTGATGAAGAAGGAATGTAAAAATAACATATATTTATCCCTCACATGGGAGGAATATTACTCAACGCCGAAGTCTACGACACGAAGAAAAAGTTGCAATTTCTTTGTCAAAATATTTTTTTCAATAGCCCAGTCGAGTAGAAAGTTCTTTATAATCTTAACCGCAGAAATGTAAAAAGTAAACTGAATTTTTTAAAGTTGTAATAAAGATATAGACAGATTTAAAATATGACATGTCTCAACGAATTTAAAACTGTTAAATTGTCTAAGTCAGGATCGTCCAGAGGTTAGAAGAAAATGATCAATATAGTAACTCTTCCATTTGACTCTTCCTCTTCTGAGGCTTATAGATTGAAAGCAATATGAAATATTTATTTTTGACAACGTTTTGGAACATCCCTGAGCCACCATCAGATGTAAAAAATAAATAAATACATAATAAGAATAAATTTGAATTATTAACAATAACACAAATAATTAAAATCGAATTTTAGTATCACGGTGAGCACTCATGAAAGGTGCAAGTTTTCAACACTTTTTACTTAAATTTAACCTCCTGCCAGAGAGATGTTTTTGGATAGCGAGCTCTCTATTTGAGTGTTCGAAGTCTTTATTTCGCTCTGCGGAGCTTATATTCAAGTGTTTGGAACTGTAATTCTCCTCGATTTGGATTTTCGGAGTTTCATTTTCTTTCGGCTTAGGTAAGCGGAACCCCACATTATAATAGAAGTAAAATATACATATAAAAATTATATATTATCACTTTCTATCAGTTTGAGAAAACCTTTTTTTTTCTCTATAATAAATATATGGAAAACAAATCAGAACTTTTGAAAATTTTGAATTATTCAACTGATTACGTGCAAACCACAAAATTATCAGATTTAATTAAAGAAGTGTCTTATAAAGTTATTGAACTTAGAAAAATGAATACAAGTTATGGCCCCGCAATCTTTGCAATTCTACGTGTAGGAGAGAATGAGGAAACTAATGAACGTCTTCCAAGAAGATATGTAAATCTCTTGAATGATGAGCAAATTAAATTTTTCTCAATGAAAGCGATATTAAAATGCAATATATTGATGGAGATTATCATCAAATTAATTTTTCCTAAGTAATTCACAAAGATTTTTTTCTCTATAATAAAATCTTTCAGAAATTAATGGAGTAGACCCTGATAGAATATGAAATCTCGCAGATTTAGACACTTTTACTAGTAACAATATCGAAGAATTAGAAAATCTTTTTAATAAATTTATTAGCTACATGATCTTTCGAATGGTATTCATGAAGACAACAAAGACATAAGATTTAAAGATTCAGACTAATTAATTTGAATGTAATAGTAAATTTGAATGGAAAAAAATTTATATATAAGAAATTATATAAAATACTCATATCCTTTTACTTAATCAAATCTCAATTATTTATTTTACATATTTTCTCACATTCTTCCTCGTAAACATTTAAAGTTTTTTTCCAAATGGGAAGAAATTTCTTAAAATTGGATATATCCCACAGTTGAAGTAATTTATAATGTTTATAATGAACACTTAAGAATGTTTTTTTCTATCTGAACACTTTAGCTGCTAATATGCCTGTTCTAATTGTCTTTCTAATTATAATGAACTCTTAATGATGTTTTTTTTTCTATCTGAACATTTTAGCTGCTAATATGCCTGTTCTAATTGTCTTTCTAATTATAATGAACTCTTAAGGATGTTTTTTTTTCTATCTGAACATTTTAGCTGCTAATATGCCTGTTCTAATTGGTCATTTAGATTTAATATTTTATCATAATTATTCAATACATCTTTATTGTTTTTATTATATTTTTTTAAATCTTTCTCAAAATATATTCTAGGTGAATATGTTAATGGCTTATTGTCAGTTGTGAATATTTTGAGAACGATAAGGAATGTAATAGTAATTACATTTTTATATGAATTTTTTAATTGTATTTATTATATTAATTTTAGAGATTTCTAAGAATTTTGCAATCCCAGCAATTCATTGTAATTTTATTCACTTAAAATTATATTGCACCTATCTGTTTTATGACTTTTATAAGCCATGCAAGGTACCGGAATGTCTCCTTTAAATAAACTTCCACCAATGACTAAATTTTTACCCTCTACTTCAAGATATTTCTCCATATTTATTAAAGATTTTTTTTTTTTTATAAATTATTTTTTTTTTTTGATTTTCAATAATTTCTCTCGCATTCCATTTCATTATTTATCAATCTTTTTTTACAGTTTCTTTTAATATTTCGAGCTAACTTGTGTCTTCCAAGGACACGTGTCAACTCTATCGTTTTTTTTTCATTTAACATTTTGTATCCTAGAAATTCTAATAAAATTCCTGAAATTTCTCTCGAATTCATCACTAAGTCTCATCAACCCACATTTTTTATTTAAAAATTATTAAAAAGACTTGAATAAGTAGTTGGAAAACCTCCGAGCGAACGGTGAGACCACGATGTCTTAATTAAAAAAGAAAGAAAACAAAGTTGGGTCATCTAAGCAGTTTAATTATTCTAAAATTTACAAAGCAAAAATTAATAATAATAATAATAATAATAATATATAATAATAATAATAATAATAATAATAATAATATAATAATATAGTGAGATCTATCGAAACTCAAGAACTTATAACACTATCTTCACCAATCTTAAAATGAGGATCAGATAGAAATACATTTTGCTTTCTTTATATATATATATATATATATATATATATATATATATATATATATATATATATATATATATATATATATATATATATATATATATATATATATATATATATATATATATATATATATATATATATATATATATATATATATATATATATATATATATATATATATATATATATATATATATATATATATATATTATATATATATTATATATATTATATATATATATATATATATATATATATATATATATATCACTCTTAGATTCTATCAAGTGTTTAAAACAGGCTGCTTTGTCTGCTCAGAACCAGAATGTAATTTTTCTAATTCCAGTTGCAAAGAGAAGTGGTCAAGGTTAGGGAAAGGAAAACTCCCAGTTTACAACAATATTCTTGAATTCGGTCTGTCTGGAAAATATTTTCCAATGGTCTCCATTATTAAATTATATTTGAATAAAAATTGCTATTTTAAAGTAAGTTTCCATATTTGGTTTATTATTATTTGTAAGTAAGGTCGACGGTTATTGCATTCACAACTGGGGAATAGTTTAGTTGGTTTATCTCTGATTCTCCCACAGAAGGTCTACCTTTTTTTCTGAGTCCTGAGTAAACTACATTTGAAATAACGAAAAGTTTTTTTCATTTACAATTGCAATTAAAATTTATTTCGTATCTTTCAAATCAAATCCTCCCGTAAGCAAATATTGAGTGTCCTTTTCTCGCATTCAAACAATTTCTGAAACCCACTCAAACTTTCGAAATAAACTAGTTCATTTTGATTGTCACATAATCCGCTGGAGGGTCACAATAAATGCCATAATGCCCTATATATATATATATATATATATATATATATATATATATATATATATATATATATATATATATTATATATCTATATATATATATATATATATATATATATATATATATATATATATATATATATATATATATATATATATATATATATATATATATATATATATATATATATATATATATATATATATATATATATATATATATATATATATATATATATATATATATATATATATATTATATATATATTAAAAGAATAGAAAAGAAATAATGTAGAGTGAGAACTGCATGGTAATTCTTATTGTAATTTATTTGTTGTTTTTTAAGGTCGCTAAAATCTTTCTATTTCCATTGAGTCAGTGTTACATTTTTGTTACGATACATCATTTTGATGCAAAAAGTATTTCCTTTACTATTTTATCGGTAAACTGATTTAAAAATTCAAAAAAAAAAAATATTTCCAAGAAAGCATCTCTAGTTTCAAGTCTTTCGAATAATACAGGACCTATAATAATTAATCAATGGGGCAGAAGACAATTATTATTCCAATTTGCTCAACTATCTTCTGAACTCTCCCTTCGCATACCTCCTCTCTTTCAGCACAGTCTCATCCTTTCTCTGACCCCTAACTTAACACCTATGCTCGATCTTACATGTACTCTACTGGTAAAGTTGGAACACACTCCCTTCATCTATTTTCCCAATTCCTATGACTTACACACCTTCAAAAGCCGTGTATCGGGACATGTCGGCCTTTAATTTGACCAGACTTCCGATTTTCTCCCTGACTCTCGTGGAAATTTTAGTAGGCCTTTGGTCTTACCGTCTTTGCCCACCAGAGGTATATATATATATATATATATATATATATATAATATATATATATATATATAAAAAAAATAAATAAAATATATATATATAATATATATATATATATATATATATATATATATATATATATATATATATATATATATATCAGAGGTGGGCGCGCAAATTTTAAAATTTAGAGCGCAAACTCAAAAGCGCAAATTTTAAAAACTTTGTCCGCAAATGCAAAAGCGCACATTTTTTTCAAAAATTTAGTCCGCAAATGCAAAAGCGCACATGTCCGCAAATAAAAAAAATTTTTAAAGCGCAAATTTTGAAGCAAAAAAAAAAAAAAAAAAAAAAAAAAAAAAAAAAAAAATTTAGCGCTAGGATGTAAAGATGAATTATTTTTAAATTTTATTTGATAAATGCAAATATATAACAAAAAATGAGAAAGAATTTATTATTATTTATTCAGCCATCTATGATCTCTTCCTCCTCGTAGCTCTCCTCTTGCATTCTGAAAAGGGTCATATTCCCTTTCATGAAAATAAATTTTTCAAAATTGCTGGATGCAATGGCTGCCCTCTTTGGTCTTAGAATGTCAGAGCCTTGACTAAACAACCTCTCCACGGCCGCTGAGCTGGGTAATGGGGTTTTATACTTCATTAACAAGTCCACCTAGACCTCTTGGAATTCACATGGTAAAAGGTATTGAGAGGGGTATTGTGGTGAACTTTTACTGCATCCCAGCTATCCAAGGTTTGCCGCAACTTCTCCTCCAGAGGTGTCTGCTGGATATATGGGGCCTTCAGTTTCTGAAAAATTTAGAAATGGTATCAAGAACTCAAATCTTTTTAAGTTTCATTTGAACATTATGTCAGTGTATATATGTATATATATATATATATATATATATATATATATATATATATATATATATATATATATATATATATATATATATATATATATATATATATATATATATATATATATATATATATATATATCATCATCATCATCATCATCATCATCACCGTCCAAACCGGTAGGCTGACGCCTGTCGGGTGCTACTCCTCCAAAATCTTCTCCACGCATTTCTGTCCTCAAACATTCGGTTGTCTTCCACCTTTTCCAGTGTCTTTTTCCTTCGTTGTATGGCTTCTTCTATCGCCTCCATCCATCTCTTCCTTGGTCTTCCCGCCGGTCTCCTTCCTTCTGGTCTCCATTCCAGCATCTCTCTCAGTCTCTCTCCCTCCCCCATTCTCTTCACGTGACCAAACCATCTCAGTTGGTTTCTTTCTATGCATTCAAAAATTGATTCCACCCCAAGTTTCTCTCTCACCAGTTCACTCCTCATTCTATCTCTCAGTGATATATATATATATATATATATATATATATATATATATATATATATATATATATATATATATATATATATATATATATATATATATATATATATATATATATATATATATATATATATATATATATATATATATATATATATATATATATATATATATATATATATATATATATATATATATATATATATATATATATATATATATATATTATATATATATATATATATATATATATATATATATATATATATATATTATAATATATATATATATAAAAGTTTGTTCTAAATTATAAAAATAGCTCACCTTAAATGGGTCCATTTCAGATTCATTCCCATCACCTTCAGTGCCTTGATGTGGAGGAGTAAAATTCGATGCAATATTACACTTTATTTCCTCCAATATCCTCGTCTTGACAGCTGGATACTTCCCCTCATTTAACCTATGTGCCACTCCGAGTTTGAAGTGAGGGTGCAGAGCTGTTGCCATAAGTAAATCACAATCATCAAAAATCCTGCTGAACCTCGGTTCAAATCCCTTTTCTTTCCCTTTGTTTGGCTTTGGCTGCTTTAGTAAGTAGTTGACTAAGCTTTTGGCATAGTTAAGTTTTTTCACCTCTCGTTGCAATTCCACGAGATTGTCCTTGAGGAGGAAGAGGTTAGGCAATAGAACCCCCGCGTACGCATTCTTCTCATCCTGCAACATATCCAGCCTAACAGCAATAGGCGTCATTATTTCGATGTACTCGGCAATTACCTCCTTGTCAGTTTTATTAAATATTGGAAGACAAGGCTTTTGTTCCATACAAATAAACCAATAAACAAAATATTCAATAAACCATATATATATATATATATATATATATATATATATATATATATATATATATATATATATATATATATATATATATATATATATATATATATATATATATATATATATATATATATATATATATATATATATATATATATATATATATATATATATATATATATATATATATATATATATATATATATATATATATATATATATATATATAAACAATATCTTTTATTATCGAGGACAATTTGATATTTTTTAAATATCGATATTTTTTTTTATATATCGGCATTCCTAGTTTAAGTATTAACTTTTAATTAGCAGAAAGAGTAATAAAATTTGGCTGATTAAATAAGAAACTGAAATATAAGCCCAAAATTGTTTTTTATTAAGAAAAATGATGAAGCGCAAATTGGTAAGCGCTAATTTCAAAAAACTTCCGCAAAAGCGCAAAATATTTTTTAAGCGCAAATTTGCGCTTTTGCGCTCTTAAAAAAGTTGTTAAGCGCAAAATGCAAAAGCGCACATTTTCGAAATTTAGCGCAAAACGCAAAAGCGCAAAAAAAAATTTTAAAGCGCAAATTGCGCTTTTGCGCTTTTGCGCTTCATTTTGCGCTTATGCCCACCTCTGATATATATATATATATATATATATTCATGCTCATCTACACATTCTTCTACACGGAGTAGGCTCTCCTTTTACACACAATAAACACTATTACAGTCACACATCCCTTAAAAAAAAAAAAAAATATGGCGTCGACATTGGTAGCCTCGGAAAATCACAGAAGGACAGATTCTAAAGATAACCCCTCATCCACCCCTTCCCCCATTATCACTTTAGGAGTTGGTGGCCTCCAGTGATGGGGTTGGCAACTGCCACCAGGAATTTGCAGTCGGCTGTCCCGGACTCACGGTCTGTTTTTTTTATTAACTTCTGCAAACATTCGCGGTCTTCATTCCAATTTCCACTTTGTTGAACATTACCCTTCTTCTAGACCTCACCTCTTATTCTTGACCAAAACTCAGATGTTTGAACGTTCTGGTGGCAAACCTTTTCAATTTCCTCTGACTGTTTCTATCCTTCAATACGTGCGCAACGATATTGTTTGCTATTCTGTCTCTAATTTGAAGTCTTCCGAATTTTCCACCTTGTGGCTTAGGCTCTTGCATAATCTCTCTCTTCTCCTTTCTTTGAAATGATCATATTAGGTGATTTCAATGTTCACCACAGCCAATGGCTTTCTTCTAGTTCTCATGATACAGCTAGTGAACGTGCCTTCCATTTCGTTATCAAATCGACCTTGAGCAGTTGGTGCAGTTCCCTACTCGTACCTCTGATCGTCTTGGAGATGAACCAATCATTCTAGACGTTTTTCTAACATCTAATCCTTCTCCTTATACTGTTAAACTCTTTCCTTCTCTGGGATCCTCTAATAACCTTCTTATCTCTGTCTCCTTTTTATCACTTTAAGTCTTACGCAGGAAAGACCCCATTCTATTGAAATGAAACGTTTTGTGGTCATTTTGAAGACGCAAGCTGGTCGGACTGCTGTACATCTTTTTATTTCCCGTATAATGATTATTGCTTCCGTGGGAGGGGTCCCTCGGAGTGTGCTGAACGTATAACCGAGGTGATTCTCTCTGGTGTGGAGGCGTACATTCCATTTTCTTTCCCTTCTACTAAAACTAACAAACCTTGGTTTAACTCTGCTTGTTCTCTCGCTATCCGCAGCAGGGATGCTGCCTTCAGGAATTACCGTCGTCTTCAAGCTCCAGAAACTTTCGCAACTTATATATAATTCCGAAATCGTGCAAAATCTACCCTTCAAAACACTAAAAACTCTTTCCTCAGTGGAAAATGCAATAATCTTTCTGGTTCCTCTTCTTTACGCTCTTTCTTGCATTTTGCAAAAAATGCCAACTCCAACTTTGCTTCTTCCTCCTTCCCTCCTTTGGTATCTTCCGACGGCACAACTGCTGTTTTACCTTCTTCTAAAGCTGAACTCTTCACTCAAATTTTTGACTCTAATTGAACTTAGACGATTCCGGAGCTATACCTCCTCCTTCAACCCCCTCCAACTCATTTATGCCTAAAATTAGAATTTCTTTTAAAGACGTCATTTATGCTTTCTATTAGCTTAATACTAAGAAAGCGTAAGGTCCCGATGTTATTCCTCCTGTAGTTTTCAAAACTTGTGCTTCAGAGCTTGCACCCTGTCTTGGTAAACTATTTTGTCTTTGTCTTTCTTCTTCGACCTTCCCTTCTTGCAGGAAACGTGCTCTCATTCAACCTGTGCCGAAGAAGGGGAATTTCTCTCAATCCTCCAACTATCGTTCAATATCTTTGACCTCCGTTCTCTCTAAAGTTTTAGAATTCTACTAATCTTATCTCTGATCGCCAGTATGGCTTTCGTAAGAAACGCCCTCCTGGTGATCTTCTTTCCCTTCTCTCTGACTCTTCGTCCTCTGCTCTTCGGCATTTCGGTGAATCTTTTGCTGTGGCACTGGACAAATCGAAAACCTTCGATAGATAAGATAGAGTCTGCCACAAAGCTTTGATTTCTAAGCTTCCATCTTTCGGTAACTATCCTTCTCTCTGTCATCTTCTCTCAAATTTCCTTCCGGTCGTTCCATAGCAGCTGTTGTAGACGGCCACCGTTCTTCCTTTAAGTCTATTAATAGTAGTGTTCCTCAGGGTTCTGTCCTATCCCCAAAACGTTTTCTACTTTCTATTAATGATCTTTCTATTACTTCATCTCCTATCTACTCTTATGCTGAAAACTCCACCCTTCATTACTCCTTTTAGTTTGAAAGACGTCTTTACCAACAGCAGTTAGTAGACTCGAGAAAGGTAGCCTTGGAGCTTTCACGTGTTTCAAATTGGGGAAGATAAAATATGGTAATATTCAGTGCCTCAAAAACTTAGTTCTCCATCTCTCCATTTGACACGATCTTCCATACAACCATACAACTATGATATCTTCTTCGTAAACACACAACTCAAATCTTCATCTTTTCTCAATATTTTTTATGCTTCTTTTTCTCGTGATCTTTCTCGGAAAGTTCACATTACTTCTCTTTCTTAACAGGCTTCTAAGAGGTTAGGTGTTCTGAGGCGTTTTCAGAATTACTTCACGCCAACCCAGTTGTTTGCTCTCTATAGCGGTGTTGTTCGTCCTTGTATGGAGTATGCTTCACACATCTGGAGTGGTTCCACTCATACAGCTCTCCCTGAAAAGGTGGAGTCTAGGGTTTTTCGTCTCATCAACTCTCCTGCTCTTACTAAATCTCTCCAATCTCTCTCTGACCGTTGAATTGTTGCGTCACTTTCTCCAAACTATCGCTATTACAACGGACACTACTCTTCTGAACTCACTCATCGAATACCTCATGCATTGAGAAGAGATCGCGTGACATGCCTTTCTACACAGTTTCATCCTTTCTCTGTCCAACTCTCCTACCCCAGACTTAACAGCCATTCTCAATCTTACATATATTCTATTGGTAAAGTCTGGAAAATAGTCCCTTTTTTTTCCAACTTCCTTTGACTTGCATACTTTCAAACGCTGTGTATCTGAACATGTCGGCCTTCATCGACCAGGATAGAGTTTTTTCAACTCCCGTGGAATTCAGTATGCCGCAGGCCTTTGCCCACCGGAGGTATATATATATATATATATATATATATATATATATATATATATATATATATATATATATATATATATATATATATATATATATATATATATATATATATATATATATATATATATATATATATATATATATATATATATATATATATATATATCAGCATGAAATTTTATTTTTTGATAACTTCTGGTGTTTTTAGATTAATTTTTGACGATGATTCCAAATCTGCTATCGAGTTATCTCTTTCACGTAAAGTTTTAGTAAAATGAACAAGTTCATATTTAAAATCATTTAATAAAAATGCTAAACAAACGTGCACGTACAATGGAAACATGTTTTTTCTTGGTTACCATGGAGACGTCTTCGTTCGTATATTTGTTTGTTTGAGTTAATGAAAGACTCAGTGATTGATTACTCAGTTCTATAGTGGGTATTGAAGTTGTCGCGTCGTTTGGCTATTTGTGTTCGGTACTAGTATAAAATATGGCTTCGCGTTCATGTGTAAACGATACAGATATATTTCGTAATATTTGTGGACATTAAGTCGTTGTAAAGCAAAACAAACTATTACAGACTATATTAAACGTGCATACTATGCTTATTTCGGTGCGCAGTTAGGTAATCAAGATAAAACATGGGTACCTAATAGAGTATGCCGAATGTGTGTTGAGGCGCTAAGACTTTGAAGCAAAGGTAAGAAACCTTCCATGCCCTTTGCAATTTCAATTTCTTGGAGAGAACCCAAAAGCCACTACGATGATAGTTATTTATGTTTGACAAATATACGTGAATATAATGTAAAAAATAGGAAAAATTTATTATATCTCAACCTACCCTATACAGTCTGACCTCTACCTCATAGTGAATCATTATCTGTTCCTTTTCCACCCTCGTTACTAAAGCCAGAGTATGAGTCACATGATGAACCAATTTTAGATGAAAGTATAGAAAGAAATGTTGATTATACTTGCGAGGAAGATGATAGTAGCTCTTCAACATTTAATCAGAATAAGCTGAATGATTTAGCGCTCGATTTGTATTGGTCCAAAGACAAAGATGAACTTCTTGGTTTGCGTTTGAAAAGTAACATATGTTATCACCAGGAACAAAATTTACATGGTATAAGCATCTCGAAAGGGAAACATATGTTATCACCATGAATTGTGACATTTTATAGATTCGAGCAAGCGAAGCTTAATAGGTGTGTTTACTTCATAATTGTAATGTATATCCATCAATTCCTGTAGTACACTCTGTACATTTAATAGGAACATACAAAAATATTGCATTTATGCTGGAGAAAGTCAAATATAATGTTACGGATGCCTTCTGTGTAGAGATTTGAAAGTTATAGGCATGGTAGGAGGACCTCAAGCTGGATACACAAAATATCCATGTTTTCTATGCGAATGAGATAATAGTGAAAACAAAAATCACTGGACAAAGGAATCAGTGGCCCCCACGTACGAAAAAAACAATTGCTCCTGGTCCCAAAAACGTACTCCCCGAACAGCTTGTCGATCCCAAAAATGTATTACTCCCTTCACTTCACATTAAATTAGGTATTATGAAGCAATTCGTGAAAGCCCTCGACAAGGACAGTGCTTGCTTACAGTATATGTGTCAGAAATTCCCCTCTATTGAAGCTAAAGTTAAGGAGGGACTATTTGTTGAAACCCAAATCAGCAAGTTGATGTATGACAATGACAAAATGCGAATTAGAGGCATGTAGTGATATAAAAGTATTACTGAGAGATTCCTCGGGAATACGAAAGATCCAAATTACAAAACATTGGTAGAAAATATACTGGAAAAAATGAAAGCTCTTGGTTTCCAAATGAGTATTAAATTAAATTTCTTGCACTCGCATTTAGCGTATTTTCCTGCAAATCTTAGAACCGTTTCCGAGGAGCAAGGTGAAAGGTTCCATCAAGATATAAAAGATATGGAACAAAGGCATCAAGGAAAGATGGAATTCAAGCATAATTGCTGACTTCCGTTGGATGTTGAAAAGGGAAACAAGATCCGAAGTTGGTTCAAGTGTACACAGAGCAACAAAACGAAAATTTTAGTCCTAATTGGTTAGCTTATTAATACTAACCAATATGTTGTATTTTTATAGAGAAATTACGATATATACCAAATTGAAAATTTCAGTCCTAATTGGTAAACTTATTAATACTGTAAACAATATGTTGTATTTTTTATAGAGAAATCACGATTTATACTATATTGAAAATATAACCTACTGAAAATATATGAAGTATTTTCCTGCAATCAATGTTCCAGTCATATAGCAACCTAACTTTATCAATGCCGTTAAATGTATTTTATGTTAAATATATTCATGTGATTTCCGTCAAATCCTTACGTGATACGAGCAAAGTAGTATCATTTTTAAAATCAGCACAGAAAATTCCTATATAAGAACACCATTTCTTTCAAAAAAAAAAATTTTTTTGTTTTTTTTTTTTTTTTTTTTTATATATTTATATATATATATATATATATATATATATATATATATATATATATATATATATATATATATATATATATATATATATATATATATATATATATATATATATATATATATATATATATATATATATAAAATGCCTTTATTTCCGTTTCACTCCGATGCCCTTTGGTTTTTTACTTTTCGCGTTTCATCTTCTCAAAGGGTCTCTAGTGTATCCTTGACTCACATTGGGGTGCCTATGCTCCCCCAACTATCCTGCTTCAACTATCCTCCTACAAATTTAAAAGCGCTAACACTTACATTACCTATTAAATAAATCAAAAATCCACTCCTTCCCTCATAACCCCTTACATTACCTATTAAAGAAATCAAAAATCCACTCCTTCCCAAATCAGCACTTGGGAGGTGGAGGCCTCCGGTGATGGGGTTGAGTCCCCCAAGACCTTGTTGCCGACTTGCCCTGGTGAACGGTCTTCTTTTTTCATTAATTTCTGCAACATTCGCGGTTTTTTTTCTAATCTCCACTTTGTCGAACACCATCTCTCTTCTTCTAGACTTCATCTCTTGTTCTTAACTGAAACTCAGGTGTCTGAGTGCTCTGACAGCAAACGATATTCTGTTTCCTCCTACTGTCTCCATCCTCAATTTTCAGCCAAAGGCGGACGTTGCACATATGTGCGCAATGATGTTGTCTGTTCTCGTGTCTCTAATTTGGATTCTTCTGAATTCCCTACTTTTTGGCCTAAACTTTCTTGCAACTCTACAACTAAATTCATTTGTTCTGTCTACTTATCTCCTAACTCTAAAGATTATCCAAAATTCTTCGACTATCTTAACTTAAAAATAGAACACATTCTTCTTCTACTTTCTCCGAAATCATCATTTTAGGTGATTTCAATGTTCACCACCGCCAATGGCTTTCATCTAGTTCTCATGATCCAGCCGGTGAATTCGCCTTACCAATTTTCTATCCAAATCAACCTTGAGCAGTTGGTGCACATCTCTACCCGTATCCCTGACCGTCTTGGTGATGAACCCAACATGCTAGATCTTTTCCTAACTTATTATCCTTCTCCTTATATTGTTAAACTCTTTCCTCCTCTGGGTTCATCCATTCACCTTCTTGTCTCTGTATCTTGTCTTGTCTCTTCAAGTCTTCCGCAGAAATGGCCATCGCCTTCAGCGGAGACGTTACTGGCATTTCGGTGCCACTAACTTGGCTGACTTGCAGTCGTACTTTTCTGATTTTCCATGGAGTGATTACTGTTTTCATGAGAGAGGCCTCTCGAAGTGTGCAGAGCGCATAACTGAGGTGATTCTATCTGGCATGGAAGCGCACATTCCATATTCTTTCCCTTCTACTAAACCTAACAAACCTTGGTTTAACTCTGCTTGTTCTCGTGCTATTCGCCGCAGGGATGCTGCCTTCAGGGATTACCGTCCTCTTAAGACTCCAGAAACTCAGGCAACTTATATTTCATCCCGGAATAGTGCACAATCTATTCTTCGAAACACCAGAAACTCTCTTCTCCGCAAATTCAATAATCTTTCTGGCTCCTCTTATTCTCACCCTTTCTGGCATTTTTGCAAAAAATGTCAGCTATAACTTTGCTTCTTACTATTTTTCTCCTCTACTATCTTCTGACGGTTCAACTGCCGTTTTGCCTTCCTCTAAAGCAGAACTCTTTGCTCAGACTTTTGCCTTTAATTCAACTTTAGACGATTCCGGAACTGTTTCTACTCTTTCAACTCCCTCCAACTCATTTATGCCTAAAATTGTGTAATTTCTTCTAATGGTTTCATTTCTGCTCTCTCTGAGTTTAATACTAAGAAGGCGTACGGTCCTGATGTATTCCTCCTGTGGTTCTCAAAACTTGTGCTTCCGAGCTTGCACCATGACTTTGTTAAATTATTTCGTCTATGTCTTCCTACTACTTCAACCTTCCCTTCTTGCTGGAAACGTGCGCTCATTCAGCCTGTGCCGAAGAAGGAGGACCCATCTCAACCCTCTAACTACCGTCCCATTTCTTTAACCTCTGATCTTTCTAAAGCTTTCGAATCTATCCTTAACAGGAAGATTTGGAAACATCTCAATTCTTCTAATCTTATCTATGATGGCCAGTATGGCTTTCGTAAGAAACGCTCTACTGGTGATCTTCTTTCCCTTCTCTCTAACTCTTGGTCCTCCGCTCTTCGGCTTTTTGGTGAATTTTCGGTCGCTCTGGACATATCGAAATCTTTCGATAGAGTCTGGAACAAAGCTTTGATTTCCAAACTTCCCTCTTTCGGAATCTATCTTTCTCTCTGTGGCCTTCTCTCTGATTTCCTTTCTGGTCGTTATATAGCAGCTGTTGTCGACGGCCACCGTTCATCTTATAAATGTATTAATAGTGGTGTTCCTCAAGGATCTGTCCTATCCCCAACACTTTTTCTACTTTTCACTAATGACCTTCTCTCTATTACTTCATCTCCTATCCACTCCTATGCCAATGACTCCCCCCTTCATTACTCTTT